>JAQGEP010000016.1:214236-355340 GCA_028476805.1 Acrocalymma vagum
TTTCCAATTTTGGGGGCTGTCTGAATTAGACAATGCTCGACCTCATTTCATCAGTTGAATATTCGCGTGGCAATCGGCTGCTTACGCCCCGATAGCAGAGCTTTATGTATATCGCGTCTGCTGCTAAATCCAAGATGTTGGCCTAAGAAAAGAATGCTTTCTCCATGGTGAGGATACCATAATTGCTACTGATCGCCCCGCAGATGAGGCGTGCTACACCACGCTCCTTCACGGCTCCTTCCTGTTGAGCCGCATTTTCTGTCTTTGACTCCTTTGTAATTGTCTTACCATAGGTATTACTGCCTACTCACTGAAGAAAGCAGTTAGCCATGGCATCCCTCAACGCTTACGAAGTCCACCTTGGATTCTGGACCAATTGGAGCAACGGCAAGATTCAAGGCGCTACTGTTACCCTCTCAAGACAACATGGGGGCTTCTTGATCGCCTTTCTTGCTATATTCGTCGGCATGGTGGGAAAAAGGTCAGTGGCTTGGAAGAAAGCATAAGTTTGGTACTAACCTTGCGGCAGTTTTTGGCGATTAGGATGCTTTGCTCTCCACCGCACCTTGTCCAGCGATGGACAACAGGATGGGCTTTACCACCAACGTCAGGCCATCTTGCGCAATTCCGATACTGCGCAAGATGGGGCATGGAGACTTCTCATGTCAATGATTGCTTGGCGCTCAGGGCGTCGTGCTAATCGTCCAATTCGTCGACTCCTCCCAATCATCGTCTTCGCCTTTGTGGTTTCTGCGGCTTTCGGTATTGCATCAATCTTCTCATCCAACGTCACGTCTGAAAAAGCCAACCAAGTTCTGTTGACTGGAAAAAGATGCGGCTCATTGGACACATCGTCACTTGAGAATGTGTATGAGCGCCTCACTCATCTTGTGCCTTACTCAGCAGAGAATGCGAATCGATTCTTGAACTATGGCATGAATTGCTACACCAATTATTCCAACACTGATGGATGCAATCTTTACATCAGACCCAGGCTTCCGTTGAACTCTACGAGGGGTATGCCGTGTCCCTTCGGGGACAACATTTGCAAGTTAGCGAACGATAATTTGCGAATGGACACGGGCTATATTGATAGCCACGAGCATCTCGGCCTCAATTCTGCCCCCAAAAATCGTTTTCAACTGCGTATGGTCCATGATTGCGCTCCACTGAAGACCCGCGAATACGCCGAAGACTATAATGACCCGCAATATGGACCTGTCAAGCGATACATGTACGGTAATAATACAAATGTGCGGGAAACCATCGGCTGGACGTACGAGATTGCTACGAATAACACCTATCTACCCGGTGACAATACTTCTAGTGCAAACATTCCTCGCCTGGACTATCAACTTGGGTTCGTAGCATACCCATGGTATCCTGATTCAACTTATGAAGGCTGACATTGATTGCATAGGACTGAATTTCACTATGCCACGCCGAATGAAAGCCTGTTAATACGAGGTACCAACACATGGAGTCCAATTCCTGCGCTACATCGTACAGATGCCGACGTGCATATGTTGTTCCTGTCTGCACCCGAAATCCGATTCTCCACTCCTGTAGACGACCCTTGGTTCTCTGCACACAAAAATGAGTCAGAGCTCCATTATCAGAAAACCGGCGACAAGTTTGCTGCGTTTCTTCAGGATGAGCCATTGGGTGCCATGGCGTGCGCACTTCAAATCCAATACTGCAATCCCAACTTGCCTGAGAAAGAACGCTGCGAGCCATTACGAGGATGGCTGGACCCAAGAAAGTCAGAAAGAGTCAAGAAAATATTCAAGGAGCCCTCACAATTTGATACCATTAAATGGGCAGAAAGTACTTGGGTCCCGTCAACGTTCTCACCCAGCATTCTTGTTGGGTACATCGGCGCTACTGCCCTTCGCGCTCGCTATGGGCTGTCCTATGGATACCAATCCCCTTTGCCAGATAACCAATGGCAAATTGAGGCCGAGCACTTGACAAAGGCCTCCCTCGCGTCCTTACAAGACACCTTTGTCACGGTTGCGAACGGTGTTCCTTTAGCCCTAGACAAGTTGCGGAAAGTGCCAGCGAAAAACGACACGGTCGCAAATTACATGTGTCGCAATCAAAAGATAATCAGCACCGGATATTCGTCTTTCAATGTACTTGGTATCTCTTTGATTCTGACCATAGGAACACTCATCATTATTCTCGACATTGGTCTCGAACCTACCGTTGCATGGTGGCAACGTCGCACTTATAATCACAAAACATCAAGCGGGAAGTTCTCTCATGATGAAAAAGGGAGACATCTACTTTACGGAGCTTTGGAATGGTCGCAAACAAGCATGCTACAACTCCAGCGAATGGCGCATGAGGAAGCAGGCTATGGCACATGGACTTCCTGTGACGGAGATACGCCTGTGACAGAGGCGGACGAATTGCTTGCTTCACTCAACCTACGAAATGTGAAACATCCAGCCTTGAAGAAAAAAGCTAAGTACATTCTGGGGTCGAGGTGGAATGAGATTACGCCTTCTCTACCTTTTGGTGTCAGGAGAGCCGACACTGGGGTCGAAACGCTTGTCGACGACGAAGTAGCTCTGAAGAAAGTTACAACAATAGAAAGCATGTATCAAAGCGAAGAGTGGCCTATTAGGCAACAGCAAGCAGGAAATATGAGAGGGCTGAGGGTGCAAATTGGCCCTCCGATGAGCGACATCGAGGCAAGAGTGGGCTCCGAGTCGCGGTGGAGAGACTTTCGATGACATGTGGTCACAAGATAGGACTAAATGGCATGCGATTTATATGATTGATTTATGATATTGTAATATACACGAAATCTGCCTATTCTTGATAGCTCATGAGTGGCCGAATGCTTTTCTTCATCATATAAAGTGTTCCCTCGAACATATTGCCGTCAAAGATCGTGGTGTGTCTCTGCTATGACTGCTTCTAAGATTGCGATAGCGTAGGCTTGCGAAGGGCTGCACTGCTTCCGTATATTCTTTAACATCTAGACAAACTAATACCTAGAAGGGAAAGGGCGTCTGGAATAGAAGTGTGCATATTTTGCAAAGACCCAGTCCGGTGATTGGTATATCAGGCCACCTGACAAAACAGTCAGCTATCTCCTAAGATACTCACTGGAAGTAGATGCTTGTTCATATTTTACTCTCATCTAAGTATATCCTATTAAGGCGAAACCTATTCCCACCTCACCCACCATTATGAGAGCATGCCTCTACCATTTCAGGCATTTGCATGCATCTGAATGATCAGTTGCGAACATGCACGCAGATATGAATTGGTCGCATTGTCGGTAAAGTTTGCGTAGTTTGGGAGTCTTGCACACCAAACATGTAATGACATTTGTGCTATCCAGTTACAGCAAAGCAACAAGACACATCTTTTCAATTCACTGTTATGTTCGGGTCCTTATGGCATTAAAATATAGAAGACCTTTCATTTTGTTATTGCCCTGACGAAAATATCCCTCACATTTTGTGGATAAATTACATATGGTATAACTAGCAAAAAAAAAAAGTGCTATAACAACTGAGTAGACTGATTTGCTATATAAGAATCGCTTCATCATTACTCCAGGATTGACGACGCATGATTTAGGATTTAACATGATAACACTGGGTCGCGGCTTGTTATGAATTATGCGAATATAAGAAGTTATCCTCATGAAGGGAGCTCACGATCTCTGAGCAGTACTATACAGTGTGAATACTATAAGTAATATCTTAATAAATACCTACGGTGAAGTATCAGGTAGGTGTTCACGCGACGAACTTCTTCTCCCTATCTCACTGCTGCACAATTATATTTAGGTTTATTGTGTGATTGAACACTTCGGTTTTCGGAGAACAAGGTGGTGGCGAAGGTTAAGGGCGCAAGGGCGGAGCGAAGCAAATCTTATCCAATTTCGCGAGATTCAAGTGCTTAGGTAATTTCAGGCCACTCAACACCCGACTCCCTTGTCTACTTTATCTCACATATCTCATATACTTTCTAACGCTAAACTTCACTCTATTTTCCTTCAATATCTCAGCAATCTTCTGTGCCCGCAAGGATGGCAATAACCGTTCAGGATACTGCAGACACCGATCTGCCCCGCGCCTGTGAGATAGAAAGAGTAGCATACACAGGCAATTCCCTAAGCCCTATACTTTATCCCGGTCCTTTCCCGGCAGACTCAAACCATAAGAGGGTTAACCAGCTCATCAAAATGAGACAAGATGATCCCTCTGTTAAATATATCCAAGCAGTGGATGAAGAAACTGGAACAATCATTGCTTTTGCAAAATGGCACATCTACGATACCACTGAGTTAGCGAGTACGGCCTCTAGGTCACTGGAGTTTGGATCTGGCGCGAATCAAGAGGCCTGTGAGGCTTTCTTCGGGGGGCTGCGTGATAAAAAGAAGGAATTGATGGGTGATACACCTCACTTGTGTAAGGACAAACTTCAAATCTTTTGGCTAATCACTTGATTGACTTGAACATAGATCTTCACATGCTACACACGGATCCAAAATTTCAAGGTAGAGGTGCAGGAAGTCTACTTATACAATGGGGGACTCAAAAGGCGGACAAGCTCCGTCTTCCTGTATATCTCGAGTCCAGTAAAAAAGGGTATTCGCTGTACCAAAAACATGGCTTCAAGGACCGAGGGCTGCTGAGGTTCGATTTAGCACAATTTGGAGGTAGTGGATATTTTGACGAGCCGTTGATGCTGAGGGAGCCTCAGCAGGAAGAATAATGGGTTTCTATAACAGAATCAGATTTTTGGATCTTCACATAGCTCTATGAAATTATGAAGAATTGTATTCAAGGAATAACTAATTCTTATTTGAAATGCTTGAGCTGTGCACAATGTTTCTTAAACATACAAGGGAAATTAATCAAAGAGGGTTCACTCCATTGAAGTTTCAGCAACAAGAATTCTTTTAAATTTAGTCACCTTACCTGTACATATTCTATTAGGGAAGACGATGGTTAATCCTCGAGGTGCAACCCATATTTGACTAGAATTTTGCTTATGAGGGGGGAGGAAAATGATAGGAATGTGTTCCAGTTGCTTTCACTACCTAGTATAGTCCTTTCAAGGACAAAATGAAAAAAGATAATATCCCTTCTGGTCCAGGAAACGGGAACTGCTACATGTCTGGGGCCGACGCATATGTAGCTCGACTGAATTGAGGTCGATCCATTGAATACCATCTTGATTTGTTGGATTAGAGAGCAGTTTTTCAATTTTGCATCAGAACCAACATGAACAAAGTATTCGCATAGCATGTCTCTGAGGACGTACCTCGCTCCTGAGCGGTATTCTATCTATAGATTAAAGGTTTGCACGTGGCGCGCTATAGCCCATGCCCATAGATCGGCGTGATCGTCATGAGGGATCAAGATCTGCCAACGGAATGCATCCCAACAATCACCTCAATAGACTTTCTGATCATCTCAACTTGCAGAATTACTAGATATTGGCACATACGAATATATTAAAAGCTTGGAAATGGATCTGAGTTCTTTTAGGAACTTTCTCCAATATCTTGTAACCCCCACGAACTGTACATCGAAATGAATGGCGCCAGGGCTGGTTGTATGGCTGTGAACTTGTGTGAATTCGGGTTGCTGCACGACACCCCATGTATTAATTTTTCTATTAAGATGAGGTGTAAACTGGATTTCAGTTTATGGCACGATGAAATAATACACATCGGTACAAGGAGCTTAGATTTTTATTTTATTTTGTATTTTGGAATCAGAGAATGCTCAAGCTTGAGACTGATCTTTTGCGATACTGACAGTGCCATGAAAGCAAAGCTGTTAATAAATTCCACGAAATGTCAGGTAGGCACCGTTGTTTGACTCGCTTTTCTTCGACGAGTGTTCGAGAGTATGTCTCATCCGAAGGTACGGGATATGGACAGCTCGCTTTGCTGCCATGCTAGCGTCTCTCTAACTTCTGAAGGAAAATATCTGTGGTTATCTTTGCAAAAACCTCTTTATGGCCAATCAAAGGGTGTTTATCGATAGCTAACCTATTAGTATAGGTAAGTTTAGTTGATGCTCAATGCTAGCAAAGGGGAAGGGCGAGCTGTCCATATCCTGTAAATGCCAATTGCCCGCTGAATCACTGATGCATACTTTACAGCGTTTAGTGCAGACTGCAGGCGCATTAGTTCTCATGGTGGCAACCTAAATTTGGGCTCATAAGTTTTCCCGCTATGACGATTATATTAAAGAGGCGTGCGGGCAACACCACTAGTAGGTAAGCCACACCCCGCGGAGTGTGGGTTGAACCTACCCTAGTCAAAAAATGGGCGCTGATGGCTGCGAAATCACATGTTCGGAGCAAGAGTACGAATAGAGATGAGATAGAAAAACAAAAATCTCTTCGATGAATCATAGTGTACTAATTATCGCAATGCATGTGGTCCGATTGACAAGGAAGAAGAGCTCCATGTTACAGGTCAGGAGCTGACGGGATAGAACCAAATTGCTCAAGTGGGAGCTACAGCAGGGAGCTTTGGAGTCATGATGCTACTCAAGTTTCGTAGAACCTTTATGGTATCAAAGATACTAAGTGGCATGGTTCTGCTGGACCCGAGTGTGATCTACACTGGGCGTGATCTACCATTCTATGACGAATGGGTAATTCGGCGCTGCTTATGGGAAATTGGGATACGAGCTTCCAACGCGAAACTGCACCCAACACTCTTACAGCTCGTACCGTGATAAAAGCCTTATTCTGCTTGGGCTAGTGGCGTGTTATATAGCTTAGCAGTTTTCGTGCCCTGTGAACTTTATCTCTTAGCACTCCCGCTTCTCCGTCCAAACGCGCCGATATTCCAATCAGCCCCTGTAAAGTAATGCACATCAGACGCCTCAGTTGCTGCATCTTCGATACGAACCGACCCGCATCCCAGCTCACATTATTGTAGGGAATTAGCCGTCTTGAGTTCATGCATGGCTTATCGAATTTGCTGTACTTCACTCACTCCTTTCTTCTAGGCTCAAGGAAGGATGCTTGAGGTTCCTTGGACTCCGGTTGTCTGACGAGATAGTATCGCAGGCTGATGAAAATGGTTGGTATAACCAACATACAGCGTTTCTGTGTAACAGAGAGGCACCTTTTGCTAAGGCAATATGCAAGTTTGCCAAGTTAATTTCATTGATTACACCTAGCTATCGCAATCCCGGGTTCTGGGACTAGGTGGACCGGGGACTTGGGTGGGACTGACCATGCACATGTTCGATTTCGATGTATGAACAGCCAGCCTCAAAACCTAAAGATGCTATGGGACTGCTGGATAAGCCACAAATAGCATCGAAAACCTAAACTTTAGGGAAACTCCTCATGGCAATATGCATGCCGAGACACCATTCCGAGTCTATGGTGCAGTAGTGAAAGCTCTGGAACTTAATAGAACAGCATATTATAGGGGTAAGTTGTAAACGAGACCCAGGCTTTACTGTAACAGGAACGAAAGAACAGCACGTGAAGGCACTCGAAGCAAATCTTTCGTATGCAGGCGCACTGTGAAGGATGGTTCTTAAGTTCACGTGAAGTAAATCTGAGTGATACGAGACATAAATGTAAGCCTCTTCGGACTGGGGGCCGCGCTGACGTCGGATCCAATATAAAATGACTCTTAGGTACTTCAGAGGTAAGATAGGTGGTTAAAATTTGAGCTCCCTCATTCTAAACATATTCTTCCACTCAAAGATGGCCCGCGTTTGTGCCATTTGGTTTTACTCTGCCCTTTTTATCGACTATGTACTTTCTGCCTCTGTTGCAATCAGCCGGACGGGCTGGACTGCAACAGCAGACAGTTTCCAGCCTGGCAATGAGCCGTCTCGTGCTATTGATGGTAACGCAACTACATTCTGGCATTCAAAATATTCTCCCACTCCGGTAGACCAACTCCCTAACTGGATTGTCATTGACATGAAATCCACCTACAACATCCACGCTGTTTCTATACAACCTCGTCCTAGCGACAATGGCAATGGTCGAATTGGGGGTCATAAGCTTGAGGTCAGTACGGACGGAACCAATTGGGGCTCACCTATTGCAGTGGGAACATACTATAATGATGCCACTACGAAGAAGACAAAATTTGTGACGAGGCAGGCGAGATATGTGAGAATCACGGCGACGACGGAGGCACAGACTGCGGCCAACCAGTGGACTAGTGCGGCAGAGATCAATGTTTTCCATGAAGTTGTAGGTTCAACTCCTGCACCTTATACTCCCCCAGCATCCGGAAAGGGTCTGTGGGAGAAGACTGTGGACTTTCCGCTTGTTCCCGCGGCCGTATCACTTCTGCCAAATGGACAACTGCTTATTTGGTCTGCATATGCGCGCGACACGTTTGGTGGCGCGAACGGATACACCCAAACAGCAATCTATGACCCTGCTACTGGTGAATCCACTTCACGCACCGTTTCAAATACTCAGCACGATATGTTTTGCCCCGGCATATCTCTGGACTTCAACGGTCGCGTTATTGTGACTGGAGGCAGTAATGCCGCGAAGACAAGTATTTACGACCCTGGAAGCAATTCTTGGATTGGGGCTCCAAACATGGTCATTGCGCGCGGCTACCAATCGACTACTACTTGCTCTGATGGCCGCATCTTCAATATTGGTGGCTCATGGAGTGGAGAGAGAGGTGGCAAGAATGGCGAGATATACGACCCCACAGCCAACACATGGACGCGACTCCAAAACGCCCTTGTGTCACCAATGCTCACCGCTGACAGAGGAGGCGTATGGCGTTCTGATAATCATGCTTGGTTATTCGGCTGGAAGGATCGCACTGTCTTCCAAGCCGGCCCAAGTATTGCAATGAACTGGTATGATACAGTGGGCACGGGAAGTACTACCGGGGCTGGAAACCGCCTGGATGATGGACATGCCATGAATGGAAATGCAATTATGTATGATGCTCCAGCTGGAAAGATATTAACGGCGGGTGGGGCTGCGGATTACGAAGACTCGGATGCCAGGACAAACGCATACGTGATAACTATTGGTGCACCAAAAACTAACCCGACGGTGACCAAAACTCAAAGCATGACATATGCACGAGGTTTCGCAAATGGAGTCGTCCTGCCCGATGGCACCGTGCTTGTGACCGGCGGCCAGGTTCGCGTCAAACCATTTACAGACACAACGGCTGCTCTAGTGCCCGAGCTCTGGAATCCAGCGTCAGGGACCTGGACTCAAATGAATCCTATGGCAGTTCCACGCACGTATCATTCAGTAGCCATTCTACTTCCAGACGCTACTGTATTTCAAGGGGGCGGCGGTCTCTGTGGGTCTTGCAGTGGCCTTCCGGAAAACAATCATTTCGACGCTGAGATATTCACACCTCCTTACCTACTGAACTCAGATGGATCCCGGAGGACTCGGCCAGTCATCAATACTGTTGCTTCAAGCGTCAAAATTGGAGCAACTTTGAGCGTCACGACAAATACTGCTGTAACTAAATTTGCCTTGATACGATTTGGCACCGCAACTCATACTGTCAATACCGATCAGCGTAGAATTCCACTTACACCAAGTGGAAGTGGAATAAGTTACACACTCACGATTCCAGAAGACCCAGGAGTTGCTTTGCCCGGGCATTGGTTGCTATTTGCAATGGATAGTGCGGGAACGCCCAGTGTGGGCAAAATTGTCAAACTCACACCTTGATAGCGCTTGGTTTCGAGTAAAATAACATACAAATTTTCTAATAGATTGATGAATGGACATAATTGCTACGTTAATTTTTCCTTGATACGTCTGATGGAGCAAGACGGCTTTGTCATACAAGTTGCAAAGTGATAGAAAACTCTCTTCAAATTTACGCCGCTTCCAATGAAGGGTAACTCTTGCTTCTTCTTGTTTATCGCAACTTGAAAATGCAAATATAGAGCTGGACCAAGTTTAGGACTAACATAAGTAGAAGTCTACGAGACAACGACTCACTCAAATTCTCGTAAGCTTTTCCACCAATGTCTACCTCCCTCATTGCCTACGTCTCTCAAATTTAGTAGATACTTCTTGCGTAGATGATGTATATGAAATCACTTCTTCGTATGCGTCTTTGTAACTAAAAGGCTCAGGGTGGGTTGCTCGGAATCGTAATGTCTTGACCTTTCGACCAAAGGGCGGCCGGAGATCCTACTTTACATCCGCCACGTAGATAGTGGGACTAATTCTCAATCCAGAAGCTAAATTAGAGATGACCAAAATGGCATGATATTTTATTCAAATTTGAAATGTAGCTCTTGGATAGAGAGGTGCTATGTTGATTATTTTATCAATGTTCTCCCTGCATATGGTGGTGTACCTCTGGCATCTTTTTGAGTTTACCCCACTCATACCCCACGATCGCTTGCGATACTGAAGTCCTACAAAAGTCGGCATCAATATTCAGATCACTGGCGCAATATTGATCAACTAGCATAGAAGGAAGTTCCACATGTGTAGCAAGAGGACCACAGAGGGGATTTGTAAGTACCAAATTTGCATCTACCAGATGCGCTACTTGAGTTATCATAGGCATTCGGCAATCCTTGAAATTTAAAGGAGTGGGGAGTAAGGACACTAGTCCTACGCGAAATGCAGCGTATGCTATTAAAGTTAGAGGTGCTTGACTCAAAGAAAGCTCAACAACCCAATCGCAAAGGATGACGGAGGCCTTACATTTAAGGTGTACACGTGCTGAATATGACATTACTTTTTGATATGCCCCTGCGGTCCTGCAGTCATCTAGATTACATTCACAGAAAACACTGCAAGGCTTCTATTGTAATATGTTCTTCAGAGCCACATACCCTACATATTGTCGTTCAACACTGTACGTCCAAGAGTAACAATAAGGCTCATGATGACTCATTCCGGCCTAAATCCACCTGCATCCATGGATCGAGCGATCGATCCGGGCACAGTAGAATATTAAATACCGTAACGCCGCGACAAGCATATTCAGATCCACCAACACCAACAAGCCTCACATTCCCAGTATTTTACTTTCGGTACATACAATGCCTCCCCGAACAAAAGACGTCATCCTCGCCGACAAATTCACCGGAAAATCACACTCTCACCCCACACCCGCTTTAGACCCACAACAAAACAAACTCCCAAAACCACTCAACGTACTCATCATTGGCGCTTCCAAGGGAATCGGATCGGGGATCGTACACGCATACGCACAAGCCGGCGCATCAACGATTATCCTCGCCTCAAGAAAGAGTTCAGCAAAAGAGCAAGCAGCAGTAGAAAAACGCGTCAATGAAATAAACCCTTCTGCGCGAACCATCGGTCTAGATATCGACATTACATCTTCGCAAAGCGTACTCTCCCTGGCAGCACGTGTGGAAAAAGAAATCGGGAAACTCGATGTCGTGGTGCTGAACTCGGGGTACTCTGGCGACGTCGTACTACGCGTTGAAGACGGCGACCCGGCGCAGTTCCAAAACGTCATGGATGTAAACATCCAAGGGACGTATCTAGTAGCGCATTACTTTATTCCGTTGTTGAGGAAGAGTGGTGGTGAGAAGCAGTTCATCGTGGTGGGTTCGTTTGCTGCGTGCATAATCAATGGCCATATTGCGAATGTGCAGTACTGCGTTTCGAAGTTTGCTCAGGCGCGTCTGGTGGAGTTTATGGCGGAGCAGTATGCTAAGGAGGGCATATTTGTGGTTGCAGTGCATCCTGGGGCCGTGAATACAGAGATGGCGGATAAGACTACACCGGAAAGTTTTAGGCGTTGTGAGTATCCGGAAAGCGGAGGACATCTAAGACTTGGTAGAGAATACTCATGTTTTACAGATCTTACAGATGATATAGGGCTCTGTGGAGCGTTCTGTGTCTGGCTTAGCCGTGAAAAGCAAATGTGGATGAACGGGCGGTTAGTAAGTGCGACCTGGGACGTTGATGAGCTTTTGCAGAAAAAGGATAGGATTGAAGAGCAGGATCTGTTGAAGTTTGGGTTCCGGGTTGGTGATGCTTCTGCTGGCTTGTCTACATCCTGATCAATCATGTTGCTACATACCATTAGGTATAGTCTTGAGATTAGTTCGAAATCGTTATGAATGCTAAGTGACACTTGACTACCTACGGTGCTCTTCTACAAGAGTTTTCTTTGGCGAAGAAAAGCATTGCTATCAAACACACCTTATCTCCTCCGCTAATTTCAAGGTACTCAGCTCACACCTGTACAACACGATCACCATCACTATCTCATCATGCTCCTCTTTATCTATGCCATGTAACACGAACTCCCTCCACTTTCCCCCAACCGAATACTCCACCTCTCTACCCGCATTCCCACTCCTAAATCTGAAACACCACCTCTCAGCACCTCCTTCTCCCCTTCACTTTCCTCACCCTCCGCATCACACCCCATAATCCCCGTCTACCCTTCTACAATGCCCAAAACAAACTTCACATCCTGCTTCCAAACCTACACCAGCTCCCCCCACCTAATCTCCCTGTACGCCTACCACGGCCCCGTCCACAACATCCTTCCGAATCCCACCACCCAAATAACCTATCGCGGCTGCATCGCGCTCTGCGGTCGTGGCAGCCAATGGTACTCTTGGCCCGAAATCTCCAACACGATAACAACATGGGTGCTTCCTATCTTGGGGATATTGCTGCAGGCGCCGTTGGAGATTAATGCGTTTTGGCGCACGTGTAAGGCTGTGGGGAGGTGGTGTGGGAGTCCGATTGCGAGTTTGGCGGCGATTTTGTGGAATGTGGATATTGGAGGGAGGTGTGCGCTTTTTGGTATGATGATTTGATCTTTCGTTTATAATATAAGGTCTAAGATATTTTGGCCGAGGTGGTGGAATGAAGGTTGAGAGGATCTTTTCTTTCTTTTATTATGTAGAGAATTCGTGTGTTGATTTATTTTTGTTAGTTGATATGGCCGTCCCTTACAACTCCCTCCCCCCGGAATCCTCCGACTTCGCAAGTCTGCGCGACTCATTCTACATTCTGATGCATCTAAACCAGTACAAGATGAAGCCCGTCATATCAATGACACGGGAAGCCGAGGGACTACTCCGGATAGTGCTATTCAGCGAGGACTTAAAGCTCTTAGGCACACGGAAGACACTGAGCCAGCTCCGCTGCAAACTAGCCAAAGACCTCCGGAATAATAGACGGAGGGGTGTTGTCCCGATTTTTATATCGACGCTGTGGTTTATTGTGGCGTTGGGGATTTCGATCGAGGCTGGTGAGTTCACTGTTCAAATTTTGATATCGTTTCTCTTGCGCCTACTCCCTTTTCAGTAGCAACGACAAAACTACCAGGAGTATATACTAAGCACTCATCAACTCCAAAGCTTTCGGCTCCCTGGGCTCAAACTCCCAAGCTCACAATCTGGCCATGGGTCTATTCATAGCGTGGTTCCCTGTCCTAGTTCTCTGCTCAATCCTCGACCGCAACCCCGTCCGCTCCGATGACATCCAACGCAAATTCAACAAACTCGTCGACCACGTCTGCGTTGCACTTCTCGACGCGTCCACCCGCCATGCCTACATACACTCATTCCGTGACTTACCTCATGCACATCAGATGGCGTTCTGGGTGGACAAGATTGCGGAGAAGGCAGTGTATATCCAGGGTGATTACTTCTGGGGATTTGCCGGGCAGGCTAGGACAAGGTTTCACTATGGGGCTGCGCATGCTATTCTGGTGGATGTGGAGAGGGCGTATCTTGCGGAGAAGGGTAGGAATTGGTTTGGTAGGGACCAGAGGGGTGCGAGAGCGAGTCTTGTGCTGAGTCAGGTTGATAGGGGGTTCACGTGTTTTGATTGGAGGCAGTTGTGGCAGGTTACTTGTTCGATTATACTTGTTGGCGGGACGAGTGCGGGTGCATTTGTCTTGTCGTTTAACACGCCGATTGTAGGACTGGGATGTCGGACTGGGATGTCGGACTGGGATGTCGGACTGGTGGGTATCTTATTTTCTTCGTTGTGGCGATGGCGTTGCTGGTGGTTGAAATTGGGGTGTGGTGGTTCACTTCGCCGTTGCGACACCATGAGCGATTCCAGGAACAGCTTCAGGAGTGCATGCAACAGATGTCTCTAGGTTCGGGCCCCTCACCTCGAAGGCTAAAACACATAACGCTCCCCGGACTCGCAAGCTCCAAGGTCCTGCTCGCCAAGTGTCTCAAAGGTATTGAGAAATTCACCATATGGCTCGCCAGATTCTGGATCCGGTTACTCCCCTCCAAACAAACGCCGCAAAAACTCGACGACACTACAAACTCACTGCGTGCTTTCTTTGCTTCGCTGTACGAAATGAGCACAAGAGACTGGCTCCAAGTGCTCTTCTTCACTCCTCTCGAATTCGCAAACATGAGCTGGGGCTGCTACCTCATAATGGCGCAAACAACCGGCGCATACAACAACTGCGCCTGTATGACCTCAAGCTGGGGAACAGGCGGTGGCTACATCGATTTCGCGCAAATCGACGAAGCACCAGGATCATCGGTGGCGAAATACTGGATCCAGGAAACGATTATCACATGTGTGATTATGTCTCTGGGAATGGGATATATTGTCGTAGAGGTGAGTAAAATTCGGCGTTGTGTAACCATGCTCTGTGAGCTCGAAGTGATTGTTGAGACTGGGTTGATAACAATCACCAGTGGCTATTCTAGGCTCACCTCAGCACATCAAGCTACCCAGACGCAATGCAAGGCCTCTCCCGCGTCCGCGTCTTCCGCCGCTACACCCACTGGGCCCGCTACCCCTCTGCCCTCTTCGTCCTGCTCGTCGCGGCATTTCGCGCCTGCGGGATGCGCAGCTTAGGCGACGACAAGGCGTTACTGTGGCGAAAAGACTCGTGTTATAAGCCGCGAGTGGCAGACGCGGCTGTAAGGCTTACGGGCGATGTACAATGTCTTTCTGTGCCCCAGAGCGATGGGATTCAGAGTGAGGGATTTACTAACACAGAAGGAAAGAATACTGAGGCTCAGGGAGGTGGCGCGGGTGCGGCGCAGATCTAGGGCACGGGTACACCCGTGGGCGTGGAGGTGGCGTCTGTGTCTGTGACTTAACTGACGTTTGGGGTGAAAAGTGGGATGTCGTAAAGAGGCCGAAGAAATCTCGGTATCAAGTACCGAAAGCTGGTTCCGTAAAACCCCGGCCTTGTTGTTCATTTCATTAGATACCATCAAGGTACTCATTTGCCAGCTGTGTCGTGTGCTCACTTACCCAGTCTAGCATTCCGCAACGACCCCATCCCGGCCGATGACATACTACTTTACCCTTCCCCTTCTCCGCTACAATCTAACACTCCATGTTGAGAAATCAAATTAGGCAGGTTAGGCGAGTAATAATAAGGCAGCGCTTGTGCATTATGTAGATCTTTTATGTAGATCCAACACAACGGTTGTGCGGTTCTTACGTGGTTATGCGCCTTGCCTAGAGCTCTGTCCTCTAACCGCAAAACGCAAAGCTTGCGAAAAGCTGCACTACACAAACACCCCTACCACAACATACCTTCTGTATAATGGTAATGAGCAAATCAAGCACAATTTCACCAGGTCACAAACGAATAGAAAAAATGTCCACAGAAAAAATAATTTATGTACTTTCAAACTCAAACATACCCGGGTATTTACAAAGCGCAAGAAAAAGGGGCGGACGAGCTAAGACATAGCATCAGGATGAGATCAAAAACAAAATATAGTCAATCTCAAAGGAGCGACACAATGAAAAAAAAGGAAATTCTATCACCAGACAATAACCGACCTGAGAGCTTTGCCGAGGCTGGGAGCTGTTGATCAGATAGCTCACAAGCAACCACACGGCTCTCCATTCATTTTCTCCCGCTAGCTTCCGAATACTACCATTAAACCTCCCACTTCTACCCCCGCAATCCCACTCAATTACACATCAGCCTTTTTCAAAACTTACATGGCGCCGAATACGACACCCAAAGCACCCAAACCGAGACCAGCAGCAACACCAACAGTCTGCATGGGGGCAGCAGCGCCAGTAGACTGTTGGTTGTTGCTCTGCTCATTCACATTGCCGCCAGTAGGAGCAAGTGTGAATGAACCAGTAGTAGCAGCGGGAGTGGAAGCAGCAGTTGGGTTTGCAGAGCCAGAGCCAGAGCCAGATGAGGCGGGGGCGTTAGTCGCCTGGGCAGAGTTGTAGGTTGTACGCTGGAGGCTGCAAGAGGTGAGGACATCGAAGACATCTATGGCATTGTTAGAACTGGATTTGATTTTCATGGCGGAGGAGTACTAGAAGACATACCGTTGTCGTTATCGTTGTCATCATCATCAGTATCATCGTCGAATTGGCGGACGCAGGCTTCACAGATGGGGATTTGGCTCGCTGCGGTACCACTGCAGATGCAGTTGAGTTCATTGCGGTCGTTGTCGTCTGGGTAATGCTATGTTAGTGCCATTAAAAGGAAAGAAATAAAGGGTGTCAATCGTACTGTTTGTGCGGTCGCATTCCTGCGCAAGGCTTACTACATCAGCGCAAACGGAGCGGCATTGCTGGGGAATATCGTTGTTGTCGATTTCGGCAGCGAAGCCAACGGCGGCGAGAGCGAAGACAAAGGCGATGTTCTTTACGAGCATTTTGAATGGATTATTAGAAAGATAGCTTGTGGGAATCGAGTGAAGTTGCTATGTTGATAGGAGTGGTTGATGTAGTCCGAGTCAGACCGAGTATTCGTGGAGTATGAAAAACGGGTCGAAGCTGGTGGATATTAAAACCCCATGGGAAACAGCCCGATTATATATCATTTGTACAAGCCTTGCGTAGTCCAAGCTTTTTGTTGTATACCTACGATTGACATCACCTAAACAGGGGTTCTCGTAGGCGTAGAGATGGTGATTGACACACCAGGCCGTAAAAGCACCGTGCCAAGCTAAACGACCTCAATGCCAATACCACTCGCGATCACTTGTCCCTGTTCTGAAAAATAAAAAAAATCGCAGGGCTCATGGCTGACGCATACCCGCAGCTCGAACGATGACTGGCTGCCTGGATCATGCTCCTGGTCTTGGTATGCTGCTGTTTCAAGAAACTTCCTGCGTGTAAATTCTCCGTCTAGTCTCGGATTGAGAATTCTGGGGACGTTGCGCTAGAGTGCCGAGTAGCCGCATCGCCAAGTAAGGCTGTGAGGACAGCCCAAGAGAGATAGCTTGCTTGTACTCGCTCTTGCGATTTGTTCCCAATCGGCTGGAGTGATGGGCCGCGCAAGCAGAATGCTTGATGGGCGGGGTGCGTGCAGCTGCGCCTCTAAGCGGCCTCAAAGCAGTACGTACGAGCCACAACGTGGACCATTTAAGGATTGCAGATTGAAGAAACACCAAGAGAATGAGTGGGGAAGGTAGTCGTACAGAAGGATAGTAAAGTGCTGCTAGAGTGACATTCGCCAGCTGGGGTGGGCTAACGTGAGGTTACGCAGCTGTTCAAAGCTTTGGGGCGCAGACTGCTAATTCGTCGTAATATCGAGTAAGAAGTTGTAACGAGGATTGATCTACATGAAAACGCGTAGCCTCAAAAGATGAAATTCGGCATCCGGGACAGGCTGCATTTGGCTCATTTTTGGTAGCATTGCGGTATTTTCTCGGTCGCATGAACTGTGCAGGAATTTGTCTTCGCCCGCCAAGGTGTCAATCTGATACTTTGCAACTGAGCATAGACAAATATAGCTATTATGTTACAACTGAAACCCAGCTCGGATCATCGGTCAACGGTTGGTATTTCGCGTCATCTGGCCGATAATGGGAGCGCGCGCGTCGGCCCTAAGAGAAATATTCTCACCGTTGCGATCTGCCGCAGAAATGGTATTCGCCTAGTATTATATCATGCCTATTCTTTGTTGCCCATCGCCCAAGGTGACGCAGAGATTCGATTGTTGACGCCCACAGGGAACGGCCCGAAGATAGTGAGACGTCGTTCCTGGAAACAACGAAGACCCTGTCTGGACTTCATGCTGACTGCTTGTGGGTAGAAACACTCGTTTCAATGCATCGTGAAGAAAATACACCGTGCAGAGTATCCACACAGTCCTTGAGAAGACAAATTGTGGCTGAGCAAGGCTTGTTACACACCTACAACAGAAACACATGGAATTAGTACGGGTGGGAACTAGAACTACAAACTACTGCGGGACCATAGAAAAACGGGCCTACAGGCCCGTGTTCGTCATGGTCAACATGGGACCACAAGCCGTACACGCCACCAGATCGTATACCGCCTGGCTGCACACCTTCAAGTTGCCACTGGTCCGCGCCAGCATACCTACAACAACTTGTCAGTTTCCAATGGGAGAGAGCTTTCATGAGAGCGGTACCTAATGATGAAACGCCAGCGCACTTGGCGGCCATTGGGAACAAGGCAGGCAAAACCACGGACCTGTATGGCAGGGTGACCGCGCCTCCCATTAGATGTCCCCCTGAAATAGAGCATTGGGAGGTCTTTGCAATAGGGTAAGCTAGTTTGAAGTCTAAAGTCGTTTTGAAGCTCGTCTTCATCACTAATCTTCAGCCTCAGGCGCATGAGATCTCCGCATGCCTCTTCGTAGCTACCCAAGTCCATGGAGTGTTCAAAGGTGTTTGCAAAATTATAGTGAACGAGAGCTCTATAATCCAGAAAGGCATATGTTCCTAGCCAAAGGCCAGTGACGCCGGCCCAATCTTCAGGAAAAGAAGGATTCCGAGGGACCAAATTGGGGACACTTTTTCTGAAGCCGGATGGTGTGATGCTGTAAGCACTGAGAGAGATTTTAAAGACTCGGAGCATTAACGAAGTGATTGCTTCAAGGAGCTGCCAGTTGATGGCACCAGTATTCTGCTTTGAGAAGGGACCGTAATCTCCACCCGGTCCTGTGATTCCCCAATCGTACACCATAGCTCTTGCAGCAGCCATAGATCTGGTGGACTCGCATTCTTTCTCAGTCATGCCGTAGAATATCTACTCTACTGTTAGGATATTAGGCAGTCACATATAAAAGTTTATTGATAGAGAGAAATGGCATACATGAAAGCG
This sequence comes from Acrocalymma vagum, assembly GCA_028476805.1. Taxonomy (NCBI): domain Eukaryota; kingdom Fungi; phylum Ascomycota; class Dothideomycetes; order Pleosporales; family Acrocalymmaceae; genus Acrocalymma; species Acrocalymma vagum. The sequence goes on from JAQGEP010000016.1 coordinate 233,263, forward strand.
ACTCGCCCATTCGGGAACGTGTGATCCCAAGGCAAGCATTGAGCGTGTAAGTGGGCGATCTGTGTCAGCCATGAGCTCCAGTGAAAGAGACATGGAGGCCACATCTCTGCGGTAGTCGTGGACGATGCTTTCAAACCGTGGGGAGGACCGAAGCACCTCATCTAAGAAATCCAGGTTGCGGCAGTCGGCGGGCTCAATTTGAGTTATCGGATTGGAGGCGGCAGTGTCAAGAATATCAAGCAAAGTCGAAACGACATGTTCTAGCTTAAGTTTCTTAAGTGCAGCTGGGTTGGTCTTTTGACTCAAGGCGTTGAAAGCCGTGTATCGGCGATGGAGTTCTCGGAACCAGTCCCAAGTAGACTCGCGGGAGCTGTTTGCCGCACGAGCAGTGGGTTGCAGAGCTGCCCATGAGAGCTTCGGGTTATCGAATACCTGCAAAAAGCAAGCTTTCCAGAGAAGCTGGTTGCTGGGTCGGATGAAGTTGATGGCAAGCTTACACGTCTGGCCAAAACGAGTGAGGTCACGGGGTGAGAGATAGCCCAGAATGGTCTCGAGTAGCTCGGGAGGCAGGCCCACAAGGTTGTTCACCGCAGCAGCCATTTGTGCGGTGGATGGATGTCTCTGGATGCAGATTTTGAATATCGACGCAGCCACTTGTTGAGGTGCATGTAGAGGGAGGGGGACATGGGGGATGCGCGCCGGGAGCCTGCGGCAGCGGGTATGACGATCACGAGACTAGATACCTATTTGTACCATGGAAGGCGCTTCTAACCTATCGCTCGTTTGAGGAGCAGCCACCCATGGCCAAAACATCGCCAGACATGCATAGTCTGCAGTACTGTCACTGCTCCAAGGCTGGCTGTCTTATTGATGCAGCTGCGGCGGCTTTCATCAGCGCTGACAAAGAGGAGTAAGTGAGCTCAGAGACATTTCCAAGATGATGTTAATTGATGTGCTCTCAGCGTTGACCAAATGGCAAAGTGGTTTGCCCCTCCGTTGCCCCTCAGGCGGTCCGGTCCCTCATCCCACCAAACATCACCATGACCCAACAGGCACAAAGGCAGCACTGGTTGAGGGTCGCTCTAATCGGTCCCTTGTGAAACTACACAAGTCATCAGCCTAAGGAACTTGTTGAAGCCGAGGACTGGCAGGCGCCGTCTCGAATACTACATGCAGCCCAGCCAGTCCAGGCACATCAGATCCAGATCCAGCTAAGTTGACAGGCACCCGCCTCCAAACCTCCGGTGACGTCAAGCCGCTCGGTAGCAACATATTCGGTCTGCGCAAACGACCGTGATTTTTGCGCAGCTCAAATGCGCTCCCCAACATTGCGACGCTCATTCATTAGTTGGACTGCCCAAGACTTATCTCCCGTCTACAAGTTCCCAGGCTGCTGTGGCACCCCAGCGCAGCGTCATGGAGAACCTCGACAGGCTAACGGCCGCGGGTCTGCCTATCTTTGACCTCAACTCCGAGAATCTTGATCGCAAGGATTGGTGCGCGGCGCTCTATGCTTCAACATCTATACACTGCATCCTCCTGCTAATTCATTTTCTCAGGGCACAAACCACCTTAGGCCCCCGTGATTCATGGCCTTCGTCCCTGACCTGTCTCGTCAACTCGTGCATCCTACCAATGCCCCACCCGGCCGCCATTTTCTGGGGCAGCCACCTCGCCATCATCCACAACCTAGCCTGGGGAAAGGCACGAGGCAATTTGGATGGCCAAGGTACTAATTCAGACGATACCTACTCGGAAGAAGCCCAGAGTGCTCTTCGTTCCGTTGTTAGAGGGCGTACGGTCAAGGTAGGTAAGCAGCGAAATCCCCGTACCTACCACCACAATCGGATCTGACTCTAACTAGCATGCCGATTCTTTCTCAAACATATCCCGGACCAGAGTCCTGAGTCACAGATAATATTATCTACGATTCTGGATGAAAAGGGCACGCGCCAGGGTGTTTTGGCTCAGTTGATGCAAAATACAACAGTAGAGAAATACTTGCCCTTGGATGGCCTCGACAGACTTACCAAACAAAATCCAACCAAGCAAGTTCAGGAAGGTCAGGGCCAACAGAAAGGCAACTATCACGATACGGAGCAAGCAGGCTCTATGCAGGCACAACTGTTCCGGAGATTCGCTGAACTGCTTCCCAACGGACTCGCTATCCTCGACCGAGAAGCAGAAGCCATGTTTGTCAATGATGGATTTTTCAAACTCACTACAAATAAGTCCCAGAATGAGTTCCGCGCTTGGCCAGAGAGCATCCATCCACAAGATTATGAGCGGGTCATGGGTGCCTATCGTAGTGCATTCTCCTCACGTGAAGATTTACGAATCGAATTCCGTTGCGCGGGTGACTCCGTGGGTGAGGAAGGAGAGTGGAGACTGTTTTTACTGAGGCCGCTGAGTGATGGCCATGACGCTGGCTTCATTTGCGCCGTGGTCGATATCACAGAGATCAAACAAGCCCAACTAGCCCAGGAAAAGGCTGCCACCGAAGCGCAGGATCGCAAGGAACAACAAGAACGATTTATTGACATGGTATCCCATGAAATCCGCAATCCTCTTAGCGCCGTATTGCATCTTGCAGAGGAGGTGAAGGAGGTAGCTCGTGAGGTAGCATCCCACCATAGTGATGTGAATGACCAAATCTCCGACATACTCGATGCGGCCGACACTATTCTTCTCTGTGTTTCCCATCAGAACACATTAGTAGATGATATTCTATCGTTCTCAAAGCTTGACTCCATGATGCTGTCCCTCGTACCCAGGGGTAAGGTCCTTGTCTGAAATGCTGGTACTTTCCACGTCCACTAACCATGTGATAGAGGTACGGCCAAAATGGGAGTTCTCAAAGGCCCTCAAAGTCTTTCATTCTGAATTTAAGGCAAAAGGCATCAAGTTCCATTATGCAATGGACACCTCCTATGATGATCTCGAAGTTGATCATGTCATCGCCGATCTGAACAGGATGAAACAAGGCAAGGTTGCTCTACTCTTTCATACCTGCTCTTTACTAACTAAGATAGTTTTGGTCAATTTGATTACCAACGCAATCAAGTTCACATCCAAGAAAAACGGAGACAGAAAGATCACTGTGTCTATGGGTGCCTCTCATGGACGGCCGACCTCCTACCCGCCTAACGTAATATTTTTCGGCCAGGATAAGGAGGCATTTCATATTGACTCTACAATGACGTCCGAGTGGGGCAGCGGTGCCCCTTTCTATCTCATGGTAGCGGTGAGAGATACTGGCATTGGAATCAGCAAGGAGGACCAAACAAGATTATTTGAACGCTTTAGGTATGATTATCTTGATTGTGATAGTTTGTTAACAATTCATGCTGACTCGTGTGCTACAGGCAAGCGACACCCAAGACCCAAGAAAATTATGGAGGATCTGGACTAGGCCTTTTCATATCACGTAAACGTATGTATTTCTTTAAGTATTAAGTGGCGGAAAGCTTACAATCCCCCTTCATAGTGTGCCAACTCCACGGTGGAGACATTGGAGTCAGCTCTAAAGAGGGCGAAGGCTCTACATTTGGCTTCTTCTTCAAAGTTCGGCAGTCTGATGGCTCAAGTGATGGTGGTCGGCCTCCATTTGGGACCCGTAGCGCCTCCGAGAGCTCGAACACCTCTTTGCAAGCGCCAACCCGACCAGGCTATAGCCGCGCAAACTCAAATCTCCAAGACATCAAAGAGAGATCGAATGAGCTCCCAGAGCGGCCGGCGCGCCCTGAGGTCAAGACTCTGACGAGCCACGAAGGAGTAGACACTGAGGATATGGAAAGCTCGCTCAAGGATCCTCCAACTGAATACCGACCGGACGCTCATCCAGAGGCATCAGAAGATGATCGCTATCGTGAAACCAACGCAATAGCTAACCAATTAGTGGAAAAACGCCCCTCTATCACGAGCGCCATCGAGGATCAGTTACCGAACCTTTCCAAGGGAGAGACGGATAGGCAAGGAACAGCGGCAGATAAGCTCTCCCGGACGCAGAGTAATCAAGATTCTGAATCAAAGAGCACTCTTCTTCTTGTGGAGGACAACCTCATCAATCAAAAAGTACTCCGCCGTCAACTCCAATCCCGAGGATTTGAAGTCTTCACTGCAAACAACGGACAAGAAGCTATTGACAGAGTAGCCGAGCGTGGCAAAATACAGCAAAGCAGCCGAACCGACCGTGATTACTTCGACTGTATACTAATGGACCAAGAAATGCCGGTCAAGGATGGTAATGCGGCAACAGTGGAGATTCGGGAGTTGCAAAATCAGGGCTTAGCTGGCTACAGTCCTATTCTTGGTGTATCAGCAAATGTAAGAGAAGCGCAGACTAAGGGCATGCGAGAGGCTGGTATGGATGATATCATTAGTAAACCATTCAAGGTGGACGATTTGGTCAAGAAGATTAGAGAATTGGTTCCGAAGAGTGGGAACGCATAGCATGCGGGTTCATCACAGGGCATTTTTTCTTCGTCTCAAGTTGCAGAATCATGAGATTTCTAGATAATGGTCACGACATCAAGGTATAATACGAGGAAGATGGGCTCCCATTTTGACTAGGAGTGTGGCGCTCAGTAAAAGATATCCCTGTAGTATTAATAAACATATAATTTGGTTCATTGTAATAGTTGGTCTTAATATTCTGGAAAGTTTCATACTATTGATATACTTGGCTACTTTGTGTAGAACCAAAAGTGGATAGCTACTGAGTAGCTAGGTGGTGAATGAAAATGGCTTTACAATCTTCATATGACGTCATTCATATCGAGGATATATTTGCACGAATACAATGAACGACCAGGGAATCAAAGTATGCTTCCGAGTAGCATGTAAATGTAGTTGCTTTACTATACTCACCACTCTGTGGCCACCGAGATCGATAAAAGCCCGATAAGAGGTCCCACGAGTCATGCAATTCCATCCCACTCCACCCCACTTCTCCACACCGTACAACAGCCAACACTTCCGCAAGACTACTATGCCGTCCCTGATGCGAAATCTTCCTTTAATATTATTCCGCCGCCCTTCTAAACAAAAAATCTCATTCTTCCCACCATAATATCGGGCCAAAATGCTTAAACCATTTCAGAACAAGATCGTCCTAGTCACAGGCGCCGGCAGCGGAATCGGGTGCGGTATAACCCTCCACACTCATTCTCTTTTTATTGGTATCGCTACAACATGCTAACCAATATTGCAATCACACAGTCGCGCTACTGCGCTGAAAATGTCCTCACTAGGCGCCTCCGTCGCCCTCTGCGACATCAATGCCCAAAACCTCGAGTCCACCGCCGCAGCCTGCACAACACCGACCCTAACACGCAAAGTGGACGTAGGCTCCACCGCCGACATATCCTTCTTCGTAGCCGCAACGATCCAAAAATATGGACACATAGACTACGTCTTCAACTGCGCAGGCGTGAACCCAACCTCGATCCCGCTCGAAGAAACCACCGACGAATACTGGGACAAGCTCGTCAACACGAATCTAAGAGGCGTGTTCCTCACCACAAGAGCAGTTCTACCCCACCTCACCAAAAACTCCTCCATCGTAAATGTCTCCTCCATATCCGGAGTCCGGGGCTCAGCCTTCCAATCCGTCTACTGCACCACGAAATTTGGACTAATAGGCATGACAAAGTCCCTCGCGCTCGAGCTTGGCCCGCGCGGTATCCGCGTCAATTGCGTGGCCCCCGGGTACATCAACACGCCCACCAACGCGGGAATTGTGCGCGGCGGCGAAATGGTGGAGAAGATGAGGGTGGGGAATGCGCTGGAGAGATTGGGGACGCCGGAGGAGGTGGCGGATGTCGTGGCGTTTTTGTTTGGGGATGAAGCGAGGTATGTTAATGGGGCGGTTGTGGAGATTGATGGGGGGTTGAGGACTTTTAGTACTACTAGTAAGCTTTGATTGAGGGAAGGTGAGATTTAAGTGGAAGGGTAGAGATGGTGGTATGTCATAGCGATACGTCGTGGCGATTTGGAATACATCAGATTGTGTTTTTGAGTTTTCTTTTTCTAAAACATGAATTGACAATAGCCCATGACTGATGCTGAAATATATTAGCAGGCTATAATTTCTATTTTATGTCTTAATACACTTGAGAAGGAATTCGCTTTTGAACCGTATGCTACTAACCGCCAGGATTATCTGATGCTAGCTAGTGCAATGAGTATATTTTCTTCATGGCGCTCATGCGACAGTACGTATAACATGTTGATTGCGATGCAATCCACAACTATACCACAAAAAATGACCGACTTTACATGAAAACCCTGGTTCGAACTAAAGCGAAAAGAGTGATGAAGTCGACAAGGGAGACTGTACAGTGAATTATTCGAGACCTGAAGACAGGGCTCTTGAACATTAAATGACTTGTAGAATGGACACGTCAAAATACGCTTGGTTGTGTCAAAAATATCATAATTCCTTTTGCTTCTTCTACAATACTCCTTGTTAGCTACCACGGGTAATATCACCCTTAAAGTGCGCCCGTCCTTTGCTATCAATCTTATCAAACGTCGCTTCTCTCCCGTTGAAAATTATCCCACGCCTGTCTCCGGCTGGAAGGATGATGTCAAGTTTCTTCCACGGCGGGAGAAAACCAGGCTGCAACTTCTCTTCGAAAGAGACATGCACCTTCATTTCCTCAGCCGAGTACTTCACCTCAAATGTAGAGATCCTAGCCGGTGGCGGAGAAACTCCATCGTCCTCGTACCAGATATTCGTAAACTCCTTCTCGCCGGAAGATCCTTTAGGAGGGAAAATTTCGACACCCCGGTAATCGTCCAGGGGGAGGTTTGCAGGATTTTCTGTCTCGCCTACAGCGAGGGTCTGTTCGGAACGCCCAACGGGAATGGCTCCACCAACCTTCGCTAGAACAGGAATGCTTTCATCCCATTTGGCGGATATCTCAATCCACTGACCAGCCTTGTAGTATTGTTGCTCAGAATTGACATCCAAGAACTGAAGGTCAGGATTGGATTGGTTTTTGGGTAAGTAAACCTTTGCGCTGGATACACCCGGCTCAAAGACGCCACCTACGAGCAATGAATCTCCAAGCCAGTATTGAGTTTCGCCATCCTTGATCACTCGACTAGTCCAGACTTCAGAATCGGCCTCATAACCCCATCCCGTCCACCTCTGAGGAGGCAGTGCTGTTTGGTGGCTTTCAAGAGCCAGGGAATATAGATATGGAATCAGTTCGTAGCGCCGTCTAATAATCTCCCGTACGAGTGATGTTGTTTCTTCGTACATCCATGGTTCAATTACATCTCCTACGCTGTTATTTTCCGGTGAGGTCTTGAAACAGTTGATGGCAAATCTTTGAGAGTAAATTCCTTGTTGGCACCAACGCACAAGGAGTTCAGGAGACGGTTGTGGCCCTTCGAAGCCACCAATGTCATGGCCGTAGCATTGCATCAGGCACATGCCAGCCGTCAGTGAGAGTGCATTGGCGCCTTTCATGCCCTCCCAGCTTGTAACATTGTCACCGCTCCAGGCGCTTGCGCAGTATCTCAGTGTTCCTGCTGTTGCACTTCGTGTCAAGATGAATGGTCGCTGCTTCGGTTCAACTTCAAGGGTAGCGTCATGGGAACTTCTGCCCATCAGCTCTGTGTTCAACGCGCGACCCCAGAATCCCACTTTGTTTCCGTAATCCTGGTTGTTGTCCTGGACAACGCTCTCCTCAGTCAACGCACACTGCCAATCATCACTCGAAATTGTATACTCGTTGTTATCATTCCACATGCAGTCAATGCCCAATTCTTTTAGGCTCCGGACGCCGTCGTACCACCAACGATAACCTGCTTCAGATGTGAAGTCGATATGTCCTCCAATGCCGCTCTCTCCTCCGCCTGCACTCCATAATCGAGCCTCAGCAGACTTGCCGGTTACTGGGTCAACAAAAAATGCACCAGCTTCCTTGAGTTTTTCATACGCTGGGTGGCTGGCTAGAACGTACGGCTTGATGTTGGCAATCAATCTGATTCCCTCCTTGTGATACGCATCGACGAAGCCCTTTGGGTCAGGAAAGCGATGCTTATTCCAAGTAAAGACATTTCTTGTCTTGGGTTCAGTCTCTGCAACAGTATATCCAGAGGACATCTGGAACCCTGAACACGGAATATCGTGCTTCTTGACTTTTGCGGCAAACTCCATTAGTGCATCAACCGCACGCGGCTCGTCAAGCATAGAGTATTTCATCCCTCCAGCAATGTATCCAAAAGCCCAACGAGGCACAAGCATTGGATACCCAACAATATCCGCGTAGAGGCGGACGACATCTTGTAGAGTATTCCCAAGAATCAAGTACTCTTCAAGACCACCGAACTCTTGTCTGTATACTTTGAAGCGGCCCCACATGCCATCCATTTCAGAGCCTACGGAGTAAAAGCCTCGAGCATGGGTCGTGGAAAAGATGCCAACGCAGCCATTAGGGGTAGCGTTTATGAGCAATGGGATATGCTTATACATTGGATCAGTCCGGTAAACGTCATAGCCGAAACAATCTGTTGCTGAGAGAACGAAATGCCGGTTCGAAAGATCCATAGGCGCCGGCTTCTCTCCGAGTCCAACGTGCAGTGTGCCCAAATTGTAGCGAGTGTAGTGGGCAACGCCTGTGCCATCAGCCACGTATGAGCGGTTCGGAAGGTCAGAATGGATGGGTTTATCTTGGCCAGGTAGCGTGGCGGATACCAGTGGTGGTCCAGTACTCCAGTCCACCGTTGCAGTAATACCTCCAACATTGAATGATTTTGAGGTCGGAGTAGGATCAGACGAAGTGGTTTCCACATTGAGTTTCTCTTCAGGAACTGGTGCCGCTCGATGAGGTGGGAGGAGGTGCTTTGAAGAGGTAAAAGTTGTCCGGAAAAGCCCTGGTCTTAATGCCTCGAAGTTAAAATTGAACGAATTGTTACTGCCACCAGACTGCAATGAAAGCTTGGTATTTGAGCTACTTGGCCCAATGGACTTGAAGTCCTGCGGAACAAACTCAGTTTGACCCATGACGTACGAAGGATGCTCTGACAAGAGTCAATGAATCGTTGCTTTACCCAATCTTCAACATTCAAGGTGAAGTATTTATGCACGGATAGCACTGGACCGTTTTCGGTATCAATCTCCGAACTGCCACCTGAGTCTTCCTGATCAAGACCAAGGCTGCGATTTTCGGCAAGTATCCTCAAACCTTCGGTAACTTCGGCCGACACCTCTGCCCCGATCGACCCCAGCACGACGCCGGGGTCCCCATGGGGCGACCCATATAAACGTCCATCGCTTGCAGACAACGGTGCCAGGTCGCAGTTCGGTCGCAAAATATTTCGTTTGACCCATTTTTTGTCATTATGGCCAAAGACGATATTGTCACTCCTGCTCCGCAGGATACTACCAAGGACCATGTCGAAGCAGTTGAATCCATCCACAAAGCCGCCGAAACGACTCGAGGCAAGGACAAGGCGGCCGAATTCATCAGGAACAACGAGCGCGTCGTCGTCACGCCAGAAGATAACAAGAGAGTACTGCGCAAGATCGATCTTATCATTCTCCCCATCCTACTCTCTGTCTACTTCCTTCAGAGCTTGGATAAGACGACACTTTCATATGCGTCTGTCTTTGGCCTGATCGAAGATGCAAATCTTGACCCGAAGTCCGATCAGTATTCTTTGCTTGGATCGATTGTCTATATTGCGCAGCTAGTCATGCAGCCTTTGGTTGCCTTCTTGCTCGTCAAAGTCCCCATGGGCAAGTTTGTCGGAGCAATGGTGTTCACTTGGGGAGTTATTTTGTGTGGCATGGCCGGGGCTACCAGCTTTGCGGGTCTGATGGCTACGAGGTTTCTGTTGGGAGCTTTTGAATCCGCCGTAGGTAGGTAACAACAAGCCTTGCAAAAGATTAGTCCGGCTACAAAATGCTAACCTCTTATCAGCTCCTGCTTTCATCGCCGTTGTTCAGATGTGGTACAAACGCGCCGAACAGACGAACCGAAACGCTGCATGGTATGCTATGCTAGGAATCGTGAACATCTTAGGCAGCCTCTTGTCGTACGGACTAGGTCACATTGACTCCGATCGACTCCACTCATACCAGATCATCTTCCTCTTCTGCGGCTTGCTGACTGTTACGGTGTCTATTGCCGTGTTCATCTTCATGCCTGATTCGCCCATGGAAGCAAAGTTCTTGAAGCCAAACGAGAAGGTCATTGCCGTGGAACGTCTTCGACATAATCAGATGGGAGTGGCGTCAAGAGTTTGGAAGTGGGACCATGTTCTCGAAGCTTTCCTAGATGTGAAAACTTGGCTTTGGTTTTCTATGCTTACCGCTGTCTCGTAGGTTACGTCCCTAAATTGCGCCCATACTGAGTTGTTGACTGGTTATAGTATCCCAAGTGGTGGCATCACCACTTTCGGCCCTCTTATCATTCAGTCGTTTGGCTTTGACAAGTTTCAGACCATTCTCTTCAATATGCCGTTCGGTGCAGTTCAAATCATTGCAACCTTGGGCGGTGCTGCTCTGGCGACCCGGTTGAAGAAGAAATCCATTGTTCTCATTCTCCTCTGCATTCCTCCTATTGCAGGCATCATCATTCTCATGGTTGTAGGTCGAGAGAAAAAATATCGGGGCGTACTCCTAGTCGGTTATTACCTGACCTCATTCTATCCTGGCATTTCGCCTTTGATCTACTCTTGGTCGGGCCAAAACACGGGCGGAGACACGAAGAGAAAAGTCACAACCAGCATTCTCTTTGTTGGTGCAAGCGCCGGCAATATTATTGGACCCCTTCTCTTCAAGCCATCAGAGAAGCCACGTTACTCGAGAGGGTTGCGTTCTAACCTTGCTCTTTTCATTTCCATCATCGTGCTAGTACTACTGGCCATGGCTTGGATCAAGATCTTGAACCGCAAGCATGCAGCTCGTCGTGAAGAGCTTGGCAAATCAGCTAATATTGTTGACTTGAGTATGGAAAAGACAAAGCAAGGGGATGAGAGCGAGGCTGGAGAGGCGGAAGTCAGTGCGGGAGAACATGCCTTCGATGATATGACTGATTTGAAGAACGAAGATTTTATCTATGTGTATTAAGACGAAGGCGGAAGCCGTATTATTGGAGTCTGCGGCTGTGAGTAGGTAGTTGCATGGGGAGACGAGAATGCCTCTTCCAGCACGGAACGAAATGATTATCCTGTTGGCCTATTATCCACGCGTCTTATAATCGGGCTTTTGAGTTACCAAATACTTGGTTAAGCCTTAGCTAACGTTGGCTTCATCACATCACTAAACCTAGCACAGGACTGTGACAAGAACGATCGCATATATACGACGGTACACCCTCAGGGAGCCCTGGCGACGTTATGCCAGTTTAATAAACGAGAGGGTAATATATCGGCCGTTTATATACCTCCATATGACTGAAATACCGGCTGCAGATTGGTTCTCTCCACACTCTCGGCAGTTAATCTTGGCTCAGCCTAAATTTCCCTTCTTAGCAAAGGTCTCATTAAATACACACTTTCATTAATGATCGGGGCGTTATTGGTGGTCAAAGGCGACTTTTACAGCAATAGGTACCGATTTTCAAGGGCAAGAAGATACGCCACCTATCTGAGAAGGGTATGATATTGAGCTGTCTAGTCCCCAGTCTTCCAAGAAAGTTCAAAGCATTACGCTCCGAAGCGACGCAGGATTCCGTTATTATAAGTGGACGTAGGAGAAGGGCGGTGCAGCACCGTTGTTTTCCCTTCGCCAGAGTAGAGATTTTGGAAACATGCAGTTCGTTACCAGCTTGTTGCTTGCCGCAACTGCGGTTCAGGCTCATTGTACGTCTTCCACCTAAACGAGGCGAAGAACAACAGCTAACGACCTCAGACACTTTCCCCCGGCTCGTTGTCAACGGCAAAGCCGAAGAGAAGGAATGGTCTGCAACTCGCATGACCAAGAACGTCAACTCCAAGCAAGGCATTGAGAATCCAACCGTGGGCGATATCCGCTGCTATCAATCCTCCAATGCGGCCAACGTTATGGAAGTCCCCGCTGGAGCTACGATTCACTACATCTCGACCCAGCAAGTAAACCATCCCGGCCCCACTCAATACTATCTTGCCAAAGTTCCTTCCGGTCAGTCAGTCACGAGCTGGGACGGATCAGGTGCAAACTGGTTCAAGATCTTCACGACTATGCCAAAGGTTGATGCTGCAAAGCAGATGACCTGGCCCGCTCAAAGTGAGAAGGCATAATTACCTTGTCTGCTCATATTGACTGACATCTTATAGACGAATATAAAACCGCCAACGCGACCCTCCCCAAAAACACTCCTTCCGGCGACTATCTGCTCCGCGTTGAGCACATTGCGCTACACATGGCTATGCAAGCAAACAAAGCCCAGTTCTACCTCTCGTGCACGCAAATCAAGGTTACGGGTGGTGGCAGCGGGTCTCCATCTCCGCTCGTTGCTTTCCCTGGCGCCTACAAGAGCACCGACCCTGGAATTTTGGTCAATCTTAACACGATTGTAAATGCGCCTGACACCTATCAGCCTCCCGGTCCTGCAGTCTGGACAGGCTAAATGCGTGTTGGGGTTGTGCAAGCACCAAAGAGGACGTTGATGGCAGAATGATTTGATGATTGTAAATAAGAATTATAAAGTAGGGAGTGTCAACTGAATGTAACCAGTGATTGCATGCATATCCTATCCCGTCTTCTTTCCTTGGTGTATTGTGATGGTATTTAGGTGGTATGCTCTTGCGTCTTGGGCAAGTCTGAAAATAAGGCTCGGAGCTGACCAACCCTAAGCACCCAAATTTATTAGCTTCGGCATACCTTGGGATAAAGAGAGAAGGTAGTAAGGCATGTCTAGCCTTGTTGGCTTCTCTACATTAAGTTTTAGACAGCCTTGGTGTGCTGCAAGGAGGGTTTGGTGACTTCGACTACTGGTACTTATTTCCGAACTTTTCTATGACTTGTCGAGAGGTATCTATGGTAACTGGCATCAATGAGACAAAACCCACCGCTTTCAAGACACCTAGTCATGACGAACTAAGAAATTTTGCATCAAGTCCTTGCTATGCCCACGGAACCTTGTTCCGCACGTGCTGTCGGTTGACTGCAGTCTTCCCCCGCACTTTTTCCCGACCTGTCTTGCCCCATTCGGTCCTTCTCCACACTCATAAACCGGGCCCCAACCACCAATGTCGTGTCACTCTCACGCTTCGCACGAAGTTCCCGATGGATATCACGACAATATCAGACCGTCCCCGAAAACGTCGTGCCATCAATGCCTGTGTCGCATGCCGAACATCCAAAGTCCGGTGCGATGGAGACGGCCAGCAGCCGTGTCGGCGATGCGAGCGGAATGGCACGTCTTGCCATTACTATGAGATCACGAAGGATCCGACGGTCTTGAGAATTGAGAAGCTCGAGACCGACGTCGCTATATTGCAGGCTGAGATCTCGAATTCGGCCAGCCGTAGTCCTGAGACTGCACCATTTGCGATTGTCAGCTTACCCAGTACATCCATGAATGAGCCCGGTGCACCGTCGAATGCAGCCCAGAAAGGACTCATCACGTGGGACCAAGCAGCCTCTTGGTTCCAGAGGGACGTAAATATCATATTGGCAGTCTTATCATTGCTAAATGACTAACTAGTTTATAGCTTCTTTTCTGGTAGCGTAAGATTAACATTCAACTTTTGTTCTCTCATCAAATCTGATTACCAACATTAGCATTACCTGGTTCCAATATTTTGTGAGAGACATGATACATTCCAGTCCGTTCTGGCTAGGAGTGCGTTCCTTTTCGACGCCATTGTGAGCATCGGGTGTCGCGCCGAAGAAGGATTCAACTCACTCATGCACCGTCGACTTCAGTCCAGGCTTCGTGAACACCTCACAAACTTGCTGATTAACACATCTACACCATCCTTTGAGTCGGTACAAGCTATTGCTTTGATGGCGGCTTATTCCGAGAATGGATTTACTTTGATCGCGCTAGCCCTTAGATTTGCTATGCAACTAAGATTGCAGAGCGCAGTAGACAACCTAGTAGCTAAGACGGCAGCCGCAAAGGGCTCAGCAACTGCTGAAGAGCGGGAGCTTTACCGTCTTGCCAGAGTATGGCATGGTATTTGCAATCTCGAACTCTTGTACGATATCATCGATCTTGCCTAGTCTGCCCCAAAGAAACTGACAATTGTTATATTAGCTTCTCGCTGGATGGTGGAAAACTCCCGGGAATTGCCCTCCGAACGTCGTCACGAAGAATCCGATCTCTAATTAACCATCCCGAAAGAACAAGAGTCGATGTTCGGCTACTATCTCAAGTGGAGTTAAACTTAATTCGGACAGATGCTTACAAGACCATCGCAAATCAACATAGCACATCTCTCTTCCCAGAAAACGAAGCACTCCTTCGGTCCACTCTAGATGAAGCTACCGTGGAACTCACTCTCTGGCATGAAGAATGGACAGCTATCATCAAGTCATCCGAACCAACACCCCATCAACAATCTCTTGCGTTACTGAACCTCGGCATACAATACGAATGGGCTCTCATAACGCTTCGTTTAAAAGCCTTATCGAATTCCGGGATTGAGAACATCGCCATCATGAATAGCTTTCAACGAGATATGGTTCGCACGGCCAAAGAAGCAGCTGCCCGCCATCTACACCACCTCCTAGAAAACTCGTCCCCTTCGTCACCATCCGAAAGCCCGGACTCAAGCTCGCATATAAGTTCTCCTCCAGCATATTTAAGCACATTCAAGTGGGCCATGGACTACGTCTGGGCTAAATGTGCCTTTTCCGTACTCCTCGTCCTCAAGCTCTCACTCCTCCTTCGCGACCCAGTCCCAGAGATCATAGAGCTTCTCCACGACGCCCATAAAGTCCTCGAGGAGTTGAAAAAAATTGCAGTTGGCCATATAGCATATTTCCAGATTCTACAGACTAGCATCGAGAAATGTGAGGGCGCTTTGAGCGAGTATTTAGCTCAACAGCCAGGAGCCGTGGGCTCGGAGGTATTGGATGAAACGAGGTCGGCGGCTGAGAACGATTTCCAGGGGTATGTGCCCAGCGAGTTTGTTTTCGAGTGGGACTTTCCAGGTCTGAATTTAAGGCATATGCCACTTGGTTGGCAGGAGTTGTTTATAAATCTAGACAGCGTGTTTTGAACAATCGTATGCCCAAATCGTCATGATTTAAAAAAGCTTTTGACCAATGCAAAAACTTAGTGCAGTTCCTCTTGAACGTATACCTCTGGCCAAAACGCCTCCTCCGCATCCAATAACCTCTTCCAAATGTCCTCCGCCCTCTTCACCACCTCATCCTTCCTCCCCTCATTCTTGCTCAAAAACTCCCCCACACCCTCATCAACAATCCGCTCCAACTCCGCAACAAACTCCCCAAACTCCTCATTCGTCCAATTCGGAATAAACTCTTTCCTCATCGCCCCACCATCCTGATCCTTCTCGGGATCCCCTTCCCCCTCCTTCTCCGCACGCGCCTTGGCCCACAACCACGCCTCATGATACACCGTCTCCGTCGCCCAAAACAGCACCGCGCCTTCTAACCAGGGTAAATCAGGACTCGGAGGCGATCCCCCAGCAGTCAACCCATCAAACAGCCTTTCAAACCGCTTCAACCCTTCGATTTTCTTACTTTCGTGCACAGCACCCGTCTGCGCATCGATGATGCAATCGATATCAAGGTTATATTTCTCAGCAACCTGGATGAAGAATTTCTCCTCGCGCCGGATATTAACCAGCGCGGAGATAAGCCAGTCGACGAGGCGGAGTTCAACGCTTCCCGTGGCACTGCTGGGAGTGGATGCTGCGGGGAGTTTGGTGATGCGGAGGAGTTCGCCTGTTAGGCGGATGTAGCCTAGCATGTAGAGGCGATCGTTTGCTAGCCAGTGTGAGATGGTAGGTTTGGAGAGGGCGCCTGATGCGGCGTGGTAGAGGAAGGGTGATTGGGTGGCGCGGGTGAATTGTGAAGTGTGGAGGGAGCGGAGGTGCGATGTCAGAAGGAAGGATGAGGGTTTTGTGGAAGCCATTGTTGGTTTGGTAATTGGGAAGTGTGCTTGGAGTAGGGCTGGGTTGATGGTTTGGTTTGGTGGCGTCTGGGGTTGTGAGTCGATGAGGTAGGATGTTTTTATTGTATGGGCGGCCCCGCACTAAGCTTTGCGTCAAGCAGACCCATCAAATGATTGGCAGTGCCTTCAAAGCGAAACCAACAGAAAACAATAAAATTGGTAACTGTAGACCCGAAGCAAACTGAATTACATGCCATCAAAGAGTCGAAAACGTTCTTCAACCCAGCTCAGGCGTTGATCAATTCATGATCTATTCTCATTACCTTTCCCAAACAATCTCAAATTCCTTCCCCAACACCCCACCCAACTATCCAAATTCAAAAGTCCAAGATGTGAATTAATGGCCTGTATCTGCAAAACTCCAGTACGTCCCGTTCCGAAACATCCGAATCTGTAAGGTCTACATATCGACGACAAACATAATCACAAAAGTGCCCACTCTCCACTTAAGCACTTAAGCACGCATCTCTAGGCTTTAAGAAGTCCGTCTCTAATTTAACGCTATTGGATACACTATCTAAATATAACATACCACGTAGGGATTTGCGATTTTTATTTCAGCGCCGCTTGCTCTGAGTGACTTAAAATCAAGTGAGGCACAACGCTTTGTCTACGCACGTCTGCTAACTAAATGGCCAAAGACCTCTTCATTTATTTCTTTTTTTTTGGAGGAATTTTAGCTAGGTGTGCTCAAATTCACTTTGTAAGTGTACCTATAATCCGCAATCCTAACGGACTATCAAACCACTTCTCATATCCGTCCACAAACAAGCCTTGAACCACAACCAAAAACAACCTCAACAACCATAAACCAAACATCTCCACCATCCTCCCTCCCTAAACCTTACCACTCAACTACTTCGCCTACACACTCCCAAACAACGCCACTAGCCCCTCCCCCATAGTAGGATGCACAACAATCAACTCAGCAATCCTCCCATACCCCAACTTCGCTGCCATCGCCAACTGCACCACAGGCAACAACTCGCCCGCCCTCGGTCCCAGCGCCGTAAACCCCAAAATCTCATCATCAGTCCCAACCAACGCCTTCGCAAACCCCTTTGTAGCATCCGATCCCATTGTTCTCGTCCGCAGAAATGCCGCCATCGGTATCTCGGCTACGCGGTACGGTATCCCTGCGGTCTGCGCAGAGGTCTCGGTGTGCCCGACGTGCGCGAGTTCCGGGTTTGTGTAGAGAGTGTAGGGGATCTGGCGAGTTGTTGTGGAGCGGAGGGGTCTGTCTTTTGCTATGAAGGCGCGGACGATGCGGAAGTCGTCGTAGCCTATGTGTGAAATGGGGGGAGTTGGCGCAATCGCCGACGGCGAAGATGTGGGGGATGTTGGTTTGTAGGTGGGCGTTTACTTTGATGTGGTTTGTGGGTGTGAGTTGGATGTTTAGGGTTTCGAGGCCGGTGTCTGAGGTGTTGGGGAGGCGGCCGGTTGCGCAGAGGAGGTGTGTGCTGGTGAGAGGAAAGGGGTGTTGGTTGGCTTTTGATGTCCCCGTGAGTGTGATTGATTCGCCTGATGTGCCACTGACGGCAGTGATGCTGGTTACGGTGTATATTTTTATACCCTCATCTGTCAATATTTCTGATAAGACGGTGGAAACATCTTTGTCTTCATTCTTCAAGATTCGCTCCCCTCGCTCGATAATCGACACCTCAGCCCCGAACCTCCTA
Source organism: Acrocalymma vagum (assembly GCA_028476805.1). Classification (NCBI taxonomy): domain Eukaryota; kingdom Fungi; phylum Ascomycota; class Dothideomycetes; order Pleosporales; family Acrocalymmaceae; genus Acrocalymma; species Acrocalymma vagum. The sequence goes on from JAQGEP010000016.1 coordinate 251,033, forward strand.
AACGCCTGCGCAAACTCAATTCCCACATATCCACCACCCAACACCACAAGATGCTGCAGCACTTCACCCAACTCGAGTACCTCGACATGAGTGAGCGGCTTCGATTCTTTCAGACCGGATATGTCTTCAATCCTGGCGCGCGACCCCGTGCATATAATAATATTCTCCGCTGTCAACACTTTCTTCCCTCCATCGCGCAATTCTACCTCTACTTTCTTTTCTCCAACCAACCTCCCATGCCCCATAATCAACTCCGCACCACTCTTTTTAAAAACACCTTGATGCATCTCAATCAAACCTTTCACCATATCTCTTTTCCTCTCTCTTACAACTTTCATATCAACATTCACTTTCGCATTCGCATCCCCATTCACCTTGATAAGCCCCTACGACAAGAAACTCTGCGCATTGTGCACTACGTCAGCAGCGAAGAGAACGTTCTTGCTGGGCAGACAAGGAATGTTAGGACAGGATCCACCGAGCCATTTGTGCTCGATGACGGCGGTTTTGTACCCGAGGGTGGACGATAGGTTCTAGCAGACGTATTTACCAGCCTCGCCGGAGCCGATGGATATCGTATGGTAGTGTTCGGGGGTGGTCATAATGTTTGAAAAGAAAAAATGCAGTGGCTGATTTCGATGAGTTTTGCAAGAGATAAGGAACGAAGTTGGTGGGTGATCGAATAGTGCGCCTTGATACCTTCCCTTTTCCACAGCACAGCCAAACTTTCCGCTCGAATTTATACTCTCATCATCTCGCTCCAACACCTCTTATCGACTACGTCGTTGTGAAACTCCTTAATCCCTTCCTGTTTACTCCACCCCCTCCCGTTCTCTCAATGCTATCAATATGGTACGACATATAGCCATTTCCCCGCTGACGAAGCATTTGCGTATCTACCACGCAAAAAACCGCCGAAAACATCTCCCCGTAAACAAGACAGTGCCCTACAGAATTACCGGAAGGGGCAATTTGGATAGCACGAGTATGTAAGCTCTCGGCATGCTGACACACACGGTGCGAAGTGAACAATGCGCCGGGGTGGCTTTAGGTTTGGCAGGTGTTCTGTGTTAGGAAAGAGGTATTAGTGAAAGTTTTTGGGTTTTTTGGGTACATGTCTCGTGCTCTAGAAAGGTGTTTGTGCGATTGGATTCGATGGAATGTCGTGCGATGTATCTATGTGTAAAGGGGGGGAGGTCGTCGTTGGTACTGGACTGGTCTCGTCTGAACTCGGTGGGCGCGGTAGATGGAAAGAAGCTCTTCTACCGCTAGCTGAGCCGTAATAATTACGTATGTACCGCTCCAACACATGCCGACCTGATTACTATCCAAATCGGGACGTCGCATACCTCCACGCACGCTCACCATACCCCATCCAGAAACCCCATACGAAGGACAAGCATACCAACAATGGCAGCTCTTTTCCTGCATATACTCTCCGGTCAAAGAACTCAAGATATGTAGATGCCTGCCGCACACACATGCGACCCTATGGCTATACTCAAAATATCCCCAGCGTCGCGTGAATCGCCAAAATGCTCCTCCCAAGGCTGCAGCTGAGGCTGAGGGGGAAATTACATGTTGGCTGGCGACGCTTGTGGTAGGAACTAAGTCGATCGATCGAACAAGATAGATAAGATGGGAAGTACCACCTAGAAAAGCCTTGCAAGGCGGACTCGTTTTCGTCCTGCGCCACAGTAGAGTACACAAATACAATGGCAGTGGCAGCGTCTGCGCCTTAACTGTACTTATTTGAGTGACCGGATTACTTGCGGAATCGAATGCGAATGCAGCTGCGAATGTAGATATGGAGGACCGAATGGGAAATTTTCTGATCGTGTAAACACGCGGAGAGAAAGAAAGGGATGATAATGTGGAGTTTTGTGGAGGCGTCGGACAGGGCGCCTCAAATGTAAGCTGAGCAGACAAGACGAACGAATGACGAAAAGTTGCAAAGGGCTGGGTCTGGGAGGAACATGACAAACTAGCCCCCAGTGTCGACGAATGTGCCATTCACTGCACTGCACTACACTGCACTCAGTCTTCAGATGCATCCACCTCTTCCCCTCAAAAGAGCAAACTCAACACATCAAAAACATGCCCCAAAGACACAAGTTCCTGTCCTAAAATCTATTTAAAAATAAGCGCTAAGCCCGATTCCACTGCGCGACGCGACAAATCCCAAAGGCAGCCAGCCAGCCTGGCCTCGCCTCGGCTGCATTTAAGCCACAGCTGACCCTGAAAAGGTACGTAGATTGGTAGTCTAGTGCGTGCTGTGCTGCGGGTGAGGCTGAAGAACAATGTTGGCTAGTCAAGCACAGGATGAGGTGTCAGACAAGCCAAGTACCCATATTCTTTCTCCCCGACTCGAATCGAATCCAACCCTTCTTCTCCACAGCTTTTCCGCTCGTTAAAACAAAGGCAGTTTGTGATATCCTAGACACATCTTTTGGTTTTTCCTTTTAGAGAGCGTTCTGCGTCGAAGCATTGCCTCGCCCAGCGCCTCAGGCATCTGATACAAGAAATAAACCTCCGCCCTCCGCCTCCGATACGCTACGCCCGTGTCAGCTTTTGTTTACAACAACCCCCTTCCTTCTTCCTGCTTCCTGCTTCCTCTTCGACATTCTCGCAACGCCCGAACCGCCCGCCTTCGAATCCACTCCACACACGCACACACCTTGAACCCTCCCCTCCCTACCGAATACCCCATCCATCCCGTCTGCTCCGCTCCAACCGCACCCACCGAGCACCGCCCCCCGAAGCCAAACCCACTCGCGAGTGAGCGCCCTGCTCCGCTTCACTCACTCTCCCTCTCAAAATGCGGATACCCCAATCTTACATCCAAAAATGCAAAATCGTAGCGCACGTCTTCCAAGCCATATTCATCTTCCTAGGCGGCTGCCTCGCCATCGCCGTCATGGCTAAGGGGGGTACAAATGGCGGTGCTACCGTGTATTATTTTGCCTTGGTAGGTTTTGAATGTGTCTTTTTTGGGGGGGTTTGGTGCGTATTGGATGGGTGAATTGGAGGTTGGAGGGAATGGGAATTATACAAGGCATCTGGGTTGAGCTGGATTGAGCTGATTTGAGCGAATGAGGCTGAGCTCAATTGGATTGTTGAGCTCCGTTCACCACCCCGGAACAAAAGGAAAGGAATAGAAAAGGCAGAGTGAAGGCAATGGGGATATTCTATATCTCCAGGTGTACAAAAAGAACTTATGCTAACAGATGTGATTCAATATAGTGCTTCCTCTCCATACCCGCCATCATATACAACGTCATGGTCCCCATGTGGCATCGAGCCCAACGCTTTGCAAACGTCTACGCTTTCCTGGCCTTGGACGCACTCTTCGCAGGTACGCATACACAAACGTACACCTCTCCCACACATCCAGATCCCCACATCCAACCTGCACCATCCTACAACAGGAGCAACAGGAAGAAAGAAAAGTAGAACCACTAACTCATTTCCACAAACAGTCCTCTGGTTCGCTGCATTCATAGCCGTCGCCCTCTGGAACTCAATGGGCATCCGCGAGGGTGTTAAAGAAGTAAACGACAAAAAGAAAGACGGCGAGGAAGACGAGGACGGCAGCTGCAAAACCTTCAAATGGGGCAGCGAATCCAAGTGCTCCGTCAGCTACGCAACGGTCGGTTTCGGCGTCATCATCTTGTACGTTTGCGAATTTCATGACCCCTCCCTTTTCCGGGAATTCCCTACCTTTACAGACCTCAACACCCGCACATATACCTTACCCACCAAATTTCAACATTCAGAGGCTACAAGCTAATAACTCACCTCCCCACCCAGTATCCTCTTCGCCCTGACCGCAGGCATCTCGTTCTACTACATGAAGAAATTCCGCAAAGAAGGCGTCCTCCCCTACGAGTCTGCCGCGCCAAACCCCCACCACCTCGGCGGCGAAACCACAAAAGACAACGCCTGGTCTACCGAAATGGACGGCCCCACGCGCGACTCGGACGAGGAGGATCGCCGCACCGAGCGCGGCGGCGGCCAGGAGGAGGATGAATATGCGTTGTTGCATTCTACCGAGACGGATGAGGGCAGGCATCCAGGACGTCCGTTGAGTTGGGGCGATGATAGGGGTGGTTATGGTGGAAGGGTGCCACCGTATGCCAGTTATAATGATACCAACGATGCACTGAGTCCCGGTGGTTACGAGGAGTACAGGAAAGATGCTAGTGAGCGTCAGCAAAGTCATCTCGGTGGCCAAGGCTACAGTTTCAGCGGCGGAGACCGATAAGACAAAAGACAAAAAAAGAGGCGGCGTCTGTATTGAGAGGTCGTCATTCATTGGGGAAGAGAAGACGAGGACGATGAGGACGCGTGAGCGGGCACGGGAAGAATTTCGGAGTATGATACCTGGAGAAATGCGCGCAGCATTCCTCTCTCGGAGCCTTGCTGTATACTGTACTGGTAGGTTAGCACACTGGAGTTTTCTGGCATGGATTCGGTTGGCATATTTTCACGGGGGAGCACTTTGTTTTTCTGGCTCCAAGCGCTTTAGCGGCATATTGCACGATTGATCGGTTGATAGATCTGCAGACAGCCATTTCTGTTTGCTTGCATGCATACCTAAACGCATGCACTGCATACAGGCGTGTCTAGTATCGTTGAAACAATTCGCATCGCTTTTCTTTATCTTGTTCACATCGGCCGATTGCTCGCGCTTGTCTTTGATCTTTTCTCGTTCATTGCGATTGTTATTGGGTCGGGAAGAGCAAACGAGCTACCCCTATCCAACCGTCTTCGCTAGCTTGCAACGCCTGCTGCATGGGCAATTCAGAATCGCATGATTTCTCGGGCTGGAGACGCATATATCGGTTGTACTCGGCTATTCCGTCTGGTCCTCCAAATGCAACATTGCTATTCGCTCATGGAAACAGCCTGCTAGATTGTTGTGTAACCCATACCAGTAGTGTATGTACCTCTAGTGGATAATGTCTCGGGATCACGCAGCCGTGAGGAAGTTCGTACAGCAGCGGGTCAAGCGGAGAGGAAGGCCTTGTGTGCGCTGGATTGCAATTGAGTAATGGGAGAGAATGAGACAAGGAAGTAGGGACTTTGTTTTTCCTTTGGACATTGTTGTTTGTGACCAAGGCGTGTCCCGCCTACCTGTGATAGGTTGCAACGATTGTGTCAGAACGTGAAAAGCACATGGTCAAGCTGTCGTTTCCACGTGGTGGTTATGAACTCAAAATCTCTCGGGTGTGTAGACATGCCGGGATCCCTTACCTCCAACACTAGAGCCAACTCTTCGATCAGCGTTGATACAACCCGTGGGGAAGCGTCCCTTTCAGCTAATCAATTAGCGTTTCCTGACTGCCTCTAAAAGAGGAAATAAAAGGGATGATTCGGCACCTTATTCTTACTCCTCCACACACCCCATAGCGTAGGCGAGGACAAAAACCAGCCCGCTGATCTCCAACAGACCACCAGATCTTCGATCTGAACAATGCAGGCTGAACACAACGTATTCCAAGAAATTATGTCCTGATAGCTTTGAAAATTCAAGTTTTGTTGCAACAGGCGGTCGCTAGGGGTGTATACAGCCTATTAGAAGTCTTATGAATGTTGATCCGACTGTTTGATCCGCCTTTCAAACACTGATCCCGCATGACGTCTACGTGTAGAAATCAGGAGATGTTCAGGTTAAAGGGCGCCATGAACGCGCTCCCGTATGGACTCGTCTCTATACCATTCGAAGCCAAAACCGCCCTATGTACGAAAAGTTCAGCCCACCAGTCCAAAGAAATTCATACCGTCATTTCATGCACCACGCCACTCAACCTAAGCGAATAGTTGGGCATGATTGATTTGCGGGGCTGAATGAGAAGAGATATCGAGACAATTAGCCATCTGAATGGGGGAAGGATTGGCAGTGGGTGGAAAGAAGACGCGCACGTATAATACCTGGAAAGAGTAAGATCAGGAACTGGAAACGGCCCAGCCGTGCTTGTGGGAGTACAGAGACACACCAATGACTGCAAGTCATCAAAAACCGGTCCAGCGCTGCCCCTGCTTGCAAACGAATCACGCCTAGGTACTTTGATCTAGGTTGCGGATTTGAACAGACCATCTTCGACCACGTGGGGTTATCAAAACCCCTCTGGATCACGCAATTGGGATCGAGACATGAATTTTGAAAGTTGTAGACCGCTTGCTGTCCTCTACGCAATACCCGCCAGTTTGCAGATGTTCGTCAACTTTGATGTTGGCGGTGGAACCGCCCGCAAGTTCCCAGTGAGATGGAATGTGCTCAAGCGTTATGGAAGAGCTATCTGTGTCGTACGAGGGATGCTTGCCACTCCTGCTACCTTGTAAGAGTGGCACGGCCACAAGATCGAGAGGAAAGCAAAAAAAAAAAACGAATGCTCATGAATGCAAGTGTCAAGTATTTGGGCTGGCGCTCAATTCGCTGGCATTTCTCGGAATGAACTTCTTCGTATGCCCTGTCTTGCGAATAGCGTATGCAGGTTGGACAAAACTGGAGGATCATGTGGGCTGGGGGCGGTGGTTGTTACAAGGTGGGTAGCTAACATACCTATTCAACCAGTCTAGCCTTGGCCGGTTCGATGTCTCATTTCCCACGTTTTTCCGGCCTTTCTTATTTTTTTTGTTAATCGACCTTGTTAGCTTGTTTAGTAGCTAGCACTAAAGCAATCTAAGGAAAACTGTGCCGCAAGAGCCTACTATTTGGTTGGCGGGTTACTTCCGGCACGCCAACGCCGATTGTATTGCCAACAAGGATTCCGCATACCGACGGCTGTCCTCTGTGGGGAGGTCAAGCACAATCTGCAGCAAAAATCTCACCATTTTTCCGTTCCGTACTTGGACGACTCGTCAACGGCAAATGGCTAAATGGCCTTTCAAGGCTGGGGCAAAAGACCGGCCTGGGCAGATGCTGGATTGCCAAAAACGCGCTCAACCCACGTGTTGCGGAGGCTAACTTCGCCCAATGACAAGGTCAGACACACTGTATATTTGTCTGGGATATGTGAAATCCTTCTGCAGAAGAAAGGTCGCACTCGTGCTACGCTCAGCTACCAATGTTAAGTGACAGTTGATCCTTTTGGACCCCGGTTGATCTGTGGAACTGTCAATGAAAACATGCCAAAATGGAAATCTACGATCGAGAGTCAGCTTATCAATGAGGGTCTGGGCCACAACCTCGACAACAAAATCCTTGCTTCCGCATTTTCTCCTGCATCGTATACAGGAGGATAGTATGCCAAGTTAGTATTGGACCCATCGGTGAAGCTCAATGACCTGGAAGCGACCACTCAGAAGCAATGTCACTCCATAATTGTTGATTGATAGGCTCAGTCGAGGCCAACGCATCTTGCCTTGCCTGCTTAGTCAGTTTTGCAGAAACCATATTTCGTCACCATGGTAAAACCTCAAATCCCATTCTACATCTCTGAGAGATAGCACAAAAGCCACATGCAATAACGGAGTCTGCCGAGGGAACTTAAGCCTCGGTGTCTATACCTTGCCAGCCGTCAATACCATGAGGACCCGCACGGCCCGCGAAAGCGATCCCGCAAGGAGATGTTCGTGTGCAACAGAAACTCTATTCATTTCAGTTGTTGGGCTGCATGCAGCTAGTTCTTGTTCGGCGCTGCCTCCTGCGAGGTAGTCAAGGGCCTCCTCTGTAGGGAGTTTCCGTGCCGTATTTCAAGACAAGACGGAAGAAGGTAACGAGACGCCGACTGCAACTTAATGCAGTGATTTCTCTAAGCACCGCAGATTGAGGTCTTAGTGGAGGTTGTTTGAAGAAAAAGGGGGCGGCGTATCGACGATGAAGGTCCCTATCATTCGATGCGTCTCCAAGAGCACACCGTTGATCATATCGCCGGGACGATGAAGGCGGTCTTTGATTCGCCTTGGTTGGAGGAAGATTTGAGCCAGGCACCCCAATGCAGCTAGATGTCTGCATACGCCAGAGCAACCAACATCGCTCAAGAGTCTCGAGGGTCTGGGAGGCAAGAAGGAACTGAGCTGCACTAGCGAGGGGACGAAGCTAGCTTGTGAGATCGATGTACTTACAGATTAAAGATTGCGTAGTAGATCGGGTTGTTCCAAATCGGACGTGTTCATTGTCTGCGAATGGCTGTCGTGGGCGAGACGAGAAGAATAAGTTACGTCACCACGCAAGTTCTAGGAAGGAAGCGCCTTGACAATTTCCCATCAGCCATGTACGTGCATCACCGTCATTTTCTTGCCACTGCCCCTTGAATCTCGACCTATTCCGAACAAAACCTCAAGGTATGATGTTATCATAGAGAATTACCTTAGAACATGGTTCATGGTCCAGACTTAGGTTGAAGATTGCAGTTAGGCACTGTGGAGTTGGAAGTTGTGGCTTGTTACTCCGATTATTCTTCGCAGAAAAGGCTCTTATACTTTGAGATACAAATGTAACAAGATAGACATACGAAATACCACATTGTTCGTAACCACTTTGCAAGACTATCAGAACGCATTGCTCCTGTGACGACACCCACCTGAAAGCACATTTCGCTTGCCAACAATATGAATGAAGAATATCAACAAGGATAAACAGTCTGAAAAAGGATACATTCCTCAATGGCCGAACGATATGCTTGTGCTCTCTATGGAACTCTATACCCCTTTTGTTGACTTGTTCGCAGTTGCATGAACTTTATTCGTATAGATCCTCTATCACCATGATAGTGGGCGCAAGCGAAGAGTGCGGAAAGCATAGAATTTGGAAGATAGTTTCTTTTAGAGGTAAGTTCAGGACGAATATGAAGTCCGCAAGCGGACGAACAAGAGATTATTGAATATCTCCTAACAACATGTCGAAATCGTGTGAGCTTGCAATATGCTTCTACGATCGGCCAAGGCTCTGTTCGGCAGTCAGACTGGTCTCCCGGAGCCGGCCGTCCTGGCTAGACCATTTTTGGATACATTCAGTTGTCTGTACAAGGGGGTAGTATGAGCGGATGAGTCTTGCCATTCGCGAATCTTCCATACAAATCGACCTTTTTCCATGCAAAATTTGTCTGCGCGACAGTACCCACAGCTCATCCGCTCATGAGAACCCCTTGTATCAAAGTTTCCCCGCTCTCAACTTGAGAAATATAAACCCCCCCCCCCCTTCCCCATCCTTTTCTTGCACGACTGTAGCGAATGCATCAACATGCCACAGAATTGGGGCAATATTTGGCTTAACATGATGCCAACACGGCTATGTGGGCTGGTTGGGTTCCATCAGGGGCACGTTTTGCTGTTCAATGGATTATGGTGGCCCCGAAAGACTTGGGCGTCCTTTGTTCGCCGATAGGGTATTCAGCACTATCAACGTCCAGATGCTGTTCCGGTATCTGTCGATCTGTTGAGAGTTGGCGGATATAAGTGTCAAATCCGAGTTTCCTCGGGAAAAGTCCCAAATTAGGTGAGTTCTATAGCCGAACGGTGCAGAATAGGCTGCATTGTCTGAGTGCTGAGAATTACGACCGGGAGAATCGCAGCCCAGGTGATCATTGATGTGTCCTAAGAGTCTCTGAACTTGAATTCAACATATAGGCAGTGCAACCAATGGCGATTCATCCCGCCTGTTCTGACCTATACATAAGCGGGAAGTTGTATGATCGCCGATCGTGGATGTCTGTCAGTCAGAAATAGACTGTAGCAGTGTCTCCTCAACAGGACGCGTGATTTGTGCGCGCAGTAAACCGCCCCTGATGCGTCTTAGGTGAGGCAAGGTAAACTTCCCGCAGGAAAGTGGTGGCGAACAGTAAGGATTTCGCCTGTTTTGCCCCACTGAACATTCTCGACGATCTGAGTACCTACAACAGGATGTTCTGCGTCGCTGCCTAACTCCAGGCCTGGCCCCCAGAGCACAGCAGCGATGCAGATCGGTCGGCTTACACTACGCTTCGTAGTATGAGTGCTACAAAGTGCATCCTGTAGAGAGCTCCATGGCTCAGAATCATGGCTGCGCTCGTAAAAGACAGGCTGGTGTCAATAGCGAGGGCATCGGCTGAGGTGTCTTGTTTTGACAAGGAAAATGCACGCACGAAATGACCCCAAAACTCTAGGGTATCGAATAGTTGAGTGAAGGAGATCGGCACGTATATTCGAGGGAAATGCAGCGAAACGTAAATATTGTCGACGTTTTTGTCTAACCTGTTGAGTGGCTCAACTTGAGCAACATGGATAAAGCCAGAACATGAGCATGCTCTCAACCAGGATTGCAGAGCATCATGCTTGTGAAAAGCCACAGCTTTCCGTGTGACGCAGAAACTGACAGTGGATTGGGTAGAAGAAAGCATTAGTTAATCCAATTCAGGAAGAACTGAAGTGGAGAATCATCCAAAAGCAAAAGAGATAGTGCCAGTGCCTCCAGGAAGAAGCAAATGAGTAGTATGGCTGACTTACGGCAGACCTCTCCAGGAAGTAGAGGGATGGAGTCTTGAAAGTGCCCACCTGCAACTCGACAGTTAGATTGATATCAAGGCAGGGCCCTTAGAGGAACATGGACTGTCAGCTCAGGTGGCTTCAGCTAGTCAGCTTTTGGTGACGGGGAGCAATGGAAAGTACTCACCGGATAGGTAATAAACGATGGTGTCTCACGTCCACGATCTGAGTTCAATGTCTGCAAAGAGCCATGGGGTAGCGAAGGACAACGTAGGGGGCTAGCATGCTTGACTAGCGGAAAGATGATGCCGGGGGTAGTCAAGTACGGTATTGTGGGCAGTGGTGGAGGCAGAATGGTACATTGCTGGGTGAGTATACAGCCGTACATGTACATGGATGCATTTGTGTACTGTAAATTATTTTTACTGGATCCCGTCCCCCGTCCTGCTAGACACCCAAACTTTATCCATTCACAGGATTTGCCTACTCGGAAAATTAAGCGAGGTCGGAATTCTGCCCCGGCCCAACCTATCGGCCTTTGCGCCATCGCTCACATCAATCCAAAGATACCGCATGCGGATGCTCTCCCGCATAGCAGTTGTCTAGGCATACTTTATGCACCATGGACTGATTTGGCTAGTGCTTCTTTTCACAACATCAGCTACGGATCCGATCTCCTTTCCTACGTAGCGTGTAACCCCTGCGAACTGCTCATCCTTGCCTGGCAATACTAATCACCCTTACCCAGTACTTTTTTGTTTTGTAATCACAAAGGACGGGCATTAGAACACGCGAATCCTATTTGGGAGCCGTCATGGGCGCCCCAGCCGCCTGCTGGACATCTTCGGCATGTCTCTTTAGGCACTGCACCATGGAGCTCTTATACCACCCGCCATAACCTCAAGTAAAGTGAGCCAGCTTCATGCACCCTAGTCATTAGCCTGTTCTATACACAACATACTTATTTCTTGTTCACTAAATCTCACTTTGTCTAGTTGGTATCTATCGAGCCGAGCTCTCTCAACCACAATTCATCACCCAATGGGGACTGGCCCGTCAACACTGCGCAACGTCATCCCCTCTCCCAGGTTTCCCGCTGAGAAGGATCGATATGTTCTATACGTTAATTATTGCTGTCCATGGTCCCATGGAGCTATCATTGCGCTGAATCTGAAGGGTCTGCAAAACATCATACAGTTAGTTGAGGTGGATTCGAGACACAAAGATCATGGCTGGTATTTCTCTGGAAGGAGAGGCCCGACATGTGACCCCATATACGGAGGCCGATGGCTTTCGCAATTATACACACGGAACAATCCGCAATACAAAGGGAGAATACTTGTCCCCTTACTCTGGGACAAAAAGCAGGGCAAGTGAATTCTTCTGATTATACAAAGCGGGGTCTCCTCGGGATGCCTGTGGTTCCCGTATTCTCTTGCATACTGTACTAACACCTATTAGGCGTGGCCGTCAGCAATGAGAGCAGTGGCATAATTCGAATGTTCATTGAGTCCTTTGACCTTCTGCTACCTCCAGAAAGACATGAGATTAGCAAGAAAGAAGCTTCTCTCATCCCTCCGTACCTTCGGGCGCAAATAGATCAGTTCAATGAAAGAGTGTATCTTGATATTAGTAATGGGGTATATAGAACTGGACTAGCGAAGTCACAGACGGAGTACAATCAACAAGTCATGAGGTTGTTCCAGGCCCTCGATGGCGTGGAGGCCCACCTGAGCGAGCCCGATCATTATCCATATCTCTTTGGGCACTATATTACCGAAGCAGACATACGGCTTTTTACAACCATCGTCCGCTTCGATGTCGTGTATTACACGCTCTTCAAGTGTAACACGAAGATGATTCGACATGATTATCCCCGAATACATTTTTGGCTAAGGCGTCTGTATTGGAGTGTGGGCCCCGAGGTAGTGGGAGGGGTGTTTAAGAATACCACCGTGTTCTATGAGGTATGTTCTATAGATTAAATATACCTTGAATAGTCTTTGCTAACCACCGCAGATCAAATTAGGGTACTCCCAGTGGTGTTTTGATCATTGGGCTAAAGAAGACGCCGTGATGATTATACCCTACGGTCCGATTCCCGATGTGGTGCCGAGCGGGCATTGATTCAGTTTTCTCACGTCTTTCCCATTTTTCGTTCTCTTGCTTTCATTTCGTCTTGCGGTGGTCCTCGAATTGGTCTCGACAATGGTCGGAATCAACGTGTTGGAGCTCATGTTTTCCTAAAGTACTCCATGTATGTATTGACGGCAGCTGGAATACACAAGTGTCATGGCCCAATGATTGGCTTTGGTCAAGTCGTGCCGCCCTTCGCCTCAGCTTGCTCGATACGCAAGATGCAAGGTGCAAAACGCATGCGCCTCAGCTGTGCCTGTAGATCGGCCGCTCCTGCCCCCCAGATTCGTGGGCAGGGGCAAGCAAGCCGCGAGGTGGCCCGAGCTTTGTCCACTACAACGTCGACACAGATCAACACGTCGGCAGGGTCTGTCCGAGACAAACACCATGTTTTCTTTTTCTCTATAGCCCAATACACACCTCCGTCTCCATCACCTCCCAACTTGCAAGCCGCCCCAGCGATTCAGAGTTCCATCTCTTTTGTCATCTGCACTCAGTTCAAAACCTTCTTATTACGCCTGGCTAATTGGAGTCATACCGTACCTGACTCACAGCCCTGCCCGCTGCCTAGGGACCAAGGACGCACTTGAGAGAGAGCAAACAACACAACACTTTCAACCACGTTCTCGTCGTCACTCGGCGTGTATTGTTAGCACACGTCTTTGAAACCCTTCGCTTTTCTTCCTCATATCCCACCATGGCGAACTTGTCGAGCCTGCCCGGTGAAGTGATTGACGCGATATGTGATTACCTTCGAACCCCAGACATCCAGAATCTTCGATTTGTCGACAAGTCCCTGAACGCAAAGGCATCTCACGCTTTTTTCAGTCGTAAATTCGGCACCGTACAGTTCATGATCACTCGAAACAGCCTCAAAGTTCTGGTTGAACGCTCAAAGGACTCACGATTTCGAACAGCGGTCAAAGAGCTCCAGTTATGTCTTATAACTTTTCCGCCACAGTCGAAACGAGAGCTCGACCGTAACCTTTCTTCTTCAGAGCAAAAAGAGCTGCATGAAATCGAGACTGAACTGATATCCGAAGGTGTTGCCAAGTTAGCTTTCGATTTGGATGCTCGTGCAGATGCCACCTACGATCCATTGCCACCTGTTCACCCACGTATCGCTCAATTTGAGACGAGAGCTAAACAAAAGCGACGTCGGCTTTACAGTACTATAATGCATGATCAGAACACGTTGAGAACTAAAGGCCTGGATGTCGAGATGTTAGCAGAAGCCCTACGCAATCTGCCCGCGCTAACTGATATTACAACGGTAGATCGGTATCAGAATTTGAATCCCCCATTTGGCGCAAAAGCCATCTTTCGCCAGCTTAAGGGTATCCACCCAAGGCCTGCGGCAATGTTTAAACCTGAGCATAGGAACCACTACCCTTATCCTTGGCATGTGCATCAGGACGAAGTCCGTAACATTTTCCGCAACTATTGCATGCACAGCATCGGGGTTGTGTTAGGGGCGATTCTCAAAAGCGGTTTTCAGCTCCAAGGCACCCTAAGTCTCGCTGGCGTACCACACGAACTGCTTTTCTCGAAGACTCCCACTCGACGGAGATTATATCCAACAGCCACCCCTTCGAAAACATTTGCTCTCAGCCAGATACCGGAACTGAACTTAGCTAAGCTAACTGGGCTCAACCTTTCCATGTACGGCTACCCAGAAGAAGACATCCGCCTGCTCGGTATCCAACCCCAGGACTGTCTTCGGTGGCTTAAACAATTCATACCTCTCATGCCCAATCTCAAAAGTCTGTCTATAACTGGAGCTTACACCCGACACGAAAAATCCCTGCTTCGGCCTCTAGCAGACGGACAGCTACGGATTCCAAACTTGCAAACTCTAGAACTCAAATACCAGTGCTTTTCCATGGAGCACCTACAACTCGTACTCCTCAAACACGCAACTACACTACGAAGCCTCAAATTGTGGGAATGCACGACGACAGCTCAGACCTTCATCGGTCTATTCCAAGCCCTGAGCCAACTCTCGCATATCACCCTCGTTGATATCAGTTATGCTCAGTATAAGAGGTGGGAGAATTTATCTATGACCAGGCTGAGAGGGCATGGCACAGCGGAATTCCGGATACAGGCGGCGACGTCGAGTGAGTTTCAATTGACGCTTGCTTCAATGTATACTGTATTTGCTGGCACGAAGGCATAGAATTTGGCGTACTAGGCTTGGTCTGAGGCAATGATACCACCGGGCTTCACTTAAGGTATCCTGTATATCGTTGACGGCTGAGACAGACTCTTCAGGGTAGACACAACATGATGATCTTCTTTTCTTTATACGGGGTTTGAATGTAGTTTGTCTTAACATGGGATTGCATGTGGTTTGATTTGATGATTCGATACGGCATTTTTCGTCTGAAGGATACTAGAATGATTTTTTGAGTGTGTGTTCACATCACAAGTCTCAATATGTACAGTAGCTCGAATGGTCACCGACCACAATCAACCTAATGTACCAATAACCACTGTGTTAAACTCATAGATCGAGTGCTCTGATGAGCGCTCGTCGTGAACATATCGTGGAATCCCATTACTCATATATTCATATACTATCTATCCTCAACAATCCCCTACCAACATACACCGCTATACACTACTTCCCATCACTCCGGCACAACATGAATCTCCCACTCCGCCCCCTCCTTCCCCTTAACCTTTCCCCTCTTCTCCTCATCACCCAGCGGACCCTTCAGACTAGTAGCCTCGCTGTCCAAAACACCTCTTTTCTTGCCGTCGCGCAGGTACTCGAGGAAGTCGACAGACGTGGCGATGTATTCGCGCAGAGCGACGCGTGAGTCGAGTGTAGTGCGTGTGACTAGTTTCATGATCCAAGGGACGATTAAAGGGGCGTCTGTGCAGGAAGGGTGTGCGGATCCGACTATACATACACTAGGTCAGCGAAAATACGAAAACATTGGCTGTGTAAAATAAATGATGGATGAAAGGGGTGTTTTTTAGAAGGTTCTGCGAGATGAGATCATACATACCTAATGTCATAAACCATCCCAACCGCATTCTATCTACAAGGCCCCTCACGACTTCAAAATGCTTGCCCTCGCCGTAAAACTCGGTTTGCTTCTCTGTCCATTGACCGGATTGCATGACTAGGATGGGGATATCGATGTCTTTATTCAGCGGTCCGGATTCCTTTCCTGGATCAAGTGCTATGCCGCCGTTTATTGGCATTTCGTTGCTGCCGGCGGATTTCATGGCTTGCAGGGCGCCGGTTGCGCCGTAGGAGTGGCCTGCTACGGTTATGGCGGAGAGGTCGAGCCGGTTTTTGAAGTGCGTTAGGGATGTGAAGGGCGTAGAGGGTTTTAATTGGGAGGGGATGGTGGTGCCGTTGTGGAGGGTGTGGAAGAGGGCGATTGTTTCGATTATTTCGGTTTCGCGGAAAGCGAGTTGGGCGGATTTGAGGTCGGGGGTGGTCATTGGTGGGGTGGATCTATAGGAGCCGAGAGTTAGTTTGGGGAGTTGGATTTTTGAGGATTAGACTTGGGGCGTTCGGGATTGAAAGTCAAGTTAAAGTTGAAGGTGATGTAAGGAAGTTTGGAGGAAAACGTACTCAAGATCCTGGAGTTTCATGTG
The DNA here is from genome assembly GCA_028476805.1 of Acrocalymma vagum. NCBI lineage: Eukaryota > Fungi > Ascomycota > Dothideomycetes > Pleosporales > Acrocalymmaceae > Acrocalymma > Acrocalymma vagum. Next base: position 267,194 of record JAQGEP010000016.1, read on the forward strand.
CCACACTTTTCGCGACTTGCCGTTGGGATAATGCACGATTGTTCCTGGGCCGCTACCATCGCGGTGCTCGATAGCTGCGACAACGTATCCGTGGGAGGCTATACTACCCAGGTAATGGGAGTAGCTTTGGGACATGCCCGCCATACCATGCGTGAATACCACACACGGAAGTTTTCCCATTTCTCCTCCACTCTGCTCTCCATCCTCAGAATCTTCTCCAATCTCCCTCATCTTGACAACGCTCTGCCTCTCATGCTCCTCCATCGCTGCCTTCATGATGCGTCCCAGCCCGCCCGCTCCACTCGTCTCATCAACGAGTACGCGCTCCGCACCGCTAACAACAGGCGCGTCGACCACGCCAGGAATCACGGTTCCAGAGCCAAGAGCCCATAGTGCGAAGGTAAAGAGGGATTGCAGAGGGGGAAAGAAAATGCCTGCGAGACGGGCGTAGCCAGTGCCGATTAGGGAGATTGGTTGGGGCAGCCATGGGCGAGCCCATGGTTGAGAGGGGGAGGCCGGGAGACTGGAGGGGTAGTAGAGCGTTATTGCGAGGGTGGAGAGCTTGGAACGAGTCAGTGGGTTTGTATATATCAAGAGATAGAGGATATTAAATATAAGAGGAGGAGAGGAAAATAGGAAGAGGAAAGGGGAATGCTAGCATATTCAAAGCATAATGTAATAAACACCCAAATCCCGCCCAAACTCAACCCAGGTATTTCCCATCTCTTGGTTCAATCAACTTGAAGAAACTCACCTCAAAAGCCTTCTCTCCCGTCTCCTTCAATATCGCCTCATGAATCACCTTTTTATTTGCGACCTCAGTCTCAAGATCCAAAATTCCCACCTCATGCGGTCCCGTGTACGGCGGCAGCGGCGACGTAATCGGCGACAGAGAAAATACCAGGAGCCAGAACAACAGGAAGCCGGAGGTTAGGAAAATTATGCGCCGCGGCGTAAAGCGGCGGCGGGGAGAGAAGACCATGATTAGATGATGTATTATGGGTATCTTATTTCATGTGTACAGATAGGAAAGAGGCGGGATAGGTGGAAAGGCAAAAAAAACTTGAGAAAATGTCAACGGAAGATGGAAACTAGTTTTGGGGACGGAGATAAAGTGACAGTGATATAGGACGGATAAGTAAGAACGATCAAGGTTGGCTGGAGCTCTACTTGCGCAGCTTGCGCTTTGCGATTGATTATCGAGATCTCTGGACCGGTTATCCCGGTGGCGATGGGAGATCTAGAGTGATGACGCACGCCAAACTCTGAGGCTCTTCCGGAGCGACTCGGGCTACGAGCGATGTGATTGGCTGGGTGGTTTGTGTGCAACAACAGAGTTATGTGGAAGGGTTCTTGTTTAATAAGCTTAGCTAACTAATGAGACTTTGTGAATTGTTTGTTTTCTTGAGATTACTGGTGTTTGTTGGGTAAGTATGTTGCTGTTCCGGAGGTTCCGGGCATGCTTTGCCCTCTTGGAGTATTGGGTCAAATTAGTAATATGAACCCTTCCTACTCCGCACTATACATAGTTACCGAATTATTTTAAGGCACAATAGCTACAAGTTTCATAGAACGCATTACTACTCGGGATTTAAATTTTCAACGAATCCTTACCAAACATGCATTCAACATTTGAGCAACCACGCATGCACAACACATATCACATCAATGACCTTATCAAATACAATGTAGCCTGCGCCTTATCGAATAAATCCCGAATTTCTTTTTGGTATTTCGATCTAAATGTAGTCAAAAGCTATCTTACAAGCAATAAAATTGTGCGTGCATGATATTCAGGATTCCATGACCAATACGAAAACAGTGAAGAAAAAAATACAAGAATAGAAAAAACATTCCCAAAAAAAATAACTGAAAGTGTTCTGAACAAAATAAAAAAAAGTAATTAGGCTGTTCCAGAGACCTTTGACTGAGAAGGGATATATTGCCGACAAATTCTCGATTTATGCACCAAATGGGTGTCAGAAACGTTTATTTAGTGCAGTGATTTTTGAATGAGTTAAAATTCACTCTGGGGGTAACAGCAAAAGCGTGACTATTTCTCTATTGTGAAGATATACAGGCGTTCATGGAAATTTGGAAAGTAAAAGGTGTTATAAGCCTCCTTGACATCTCCCCTCGTGAATCACAACATTGATCTCACAGGAATTGCTAAAGCTTGCTCAAGCACCTCGAATCTTCAAAATCAAATCAACCATCTACAAAGACTCAAGCTTTTCCAAACATGCCACGAAAGGGCAATCAAAAACAAAAAGGGGCACACCATAAGGCACGACAGGGGAATCCCTTCCAAGGTGATCAAAGTGGTGACCCATTGGCAGGGTGGGGCAAGGTGAACCTGGCGGCACCGAAAAAGCAAAAGAAGGCGAAAGATGTCGAAGATAATGCAACAGTGTACAGTGATGGAGAGGAATCTCGAAGGGATGATACGAGGAGGCGTAGTCCCAGTCTATCGCGACGCCGGGCTCGAAGCTCAGAGTACGAACGCAGAGGAGGCCCCAGTCCATCGAGAAGCCGAGATCAAAGCTCTGAATACGCGCGTAGACGAAGTCCCAATCCATTGCAAACCCGAGCTCGAAGCTCGGAAGATGAACGCAGACGAAGTCCTAGTCTATCAAGAAGTCGAGCCCGGAGCTCAGAATACACACGCAGACAAAGCTCAAGCCCTCCCCGGCACGAAGACAATATCAAGAAAAGAAAGAAACTTACACCAGAAGAACATGCAGCATGCCCATATGGCGACACACGTTGGCCCCCTCCCCGAACCTCGCACCCCCAACCTCTACAGTTTCTGTTCGGCAATAATGAACGTATCTTCTACCACCTAATTCATGAGAACGGCGCCAAAGAAGCCCAGAAATGGAAGGCACACGTCCTCCAAAAAGCACGCAAGGGTCGTAAAGAAATGGTAGCGGATCAGAATCCCCAGGTAAAGGTTCTACAGGCCGTTATGGGAGTGCCGAAGAAATTGAAGCTGATCAGTGAGGGAAAGCGAGGAAGGATATACCATATTGAAGAGAAGGATGAGGTGATTGTGGGATGCATACTGGAACTACAGGATAAGGCGGGGAGCGTCAAACTGGCGCAAGGGAGAGAGAGGTTTGGTATTTTTGGGCTGGGGCTGAAGAGGATTAAGGGGGATGTGTTGTTGATTAGTGAGGTTGTGGGGAGTTGAGTTAAGTGATGAATCATAGGTGCCCATAGAATTGACTGGAGCTGATGCACTCGTCTGAGATCGTGGTCAACTGTGCGCAATTGATCTGTCGGAAATGCAATCCAGACTGAAGGTGAAAAGGCAGTTTATCATTTGTGAGGTCAGCTTGTCGGAACAAAAGCCGAGGTGTTCACAGGTCAAGGGCCGGGAGTGGCCCAAGCGCGCCAAGAACTTCTCGATCTTTCCGAGCAATTTTTTAGGAGCATCGAACATTGTCAACTTCTTCACTACATCTGTATCTCTCCATTCTCATCCTCCATCCCTTCTTCCTCTACCATTTGCATTGAACTGGAGTCTGGGAGCACGGCTTGAGCTTCAGTAATAATCCGCACACATTTTCCAATTTACCTACACACAATGCAGCGCGCTTTCGCTTCCAGGGCGCGGTCTTCCGTCCTCAACTCGAGCTCCAAGCTCCGCTCCTCAAGCTACAATCTCCAACAACAGAGGTTTGCTCACAAGGTGCGACCACTTATTCATCTAATATCATCTCTCAATGGCCCTTTTAGCTAACATAGCCGCTGCAGGAACTGAAGTTCGGCGTTGAGGGACGAGCATCGCTCCTCCAGGGTGTTGACACACTTGCAAAGGCTGTATCAACGACACTTGGTCCCAAAGGCCGAAATGTATTGATTGAGTCCAGCTATGGCTCGCCCAAGATCACCAAGGGTACGTAGCATGTTTTCCACACATTCCAACACCAAACGCTAACGTCTCCGCAGATGGTGTAACTGTAGCCAAAGCCATCACGCTCAAGGACAAGTTCGAGAACCTTGGTGCTCGTCTTCTCCAGGATGTTGCATCCAAGACCAACGAAGTCGCTGGTGACGGAACCACCACGGCCACCGTCCTCGCCCGTGCCATCTTCTCCGAGACCGTTAAGAATGTTGCTGCCGGCTGCAACCCCATGGACCTGAGGCGAGGAACCCAGGCCGCCGTTGAGGCCGTTGTTGAGTACCTGAGGGCAAACAAGAGGGATATCACTACCAGCGAGGAGATTTCACAGGTTGCCACCATCTCCGCCAACGGCGACACCCACATTGGCAAGCTCCTTTCCAACGCCATGGAGAAGGTTGGCAAGGAGGGCGTCATCACCGTCAAAGAGGGCAAGACTATTGAGGACGAGCTTGAGATCACCGAAGGCATGAAGTTCGACCGTGGTTTCATCTCCCCCTACTTCATCACCGACACCAAGGCCCAGAAGGTCGAGTTCGAGAAGCCTCTTATCCTCCTTTCTGAGAAGAAAATCTCCGCTGTCCAGGACATCATCCCCGCCCTCGAGGCCTCCCAGACTCTCCGCCGCCCCCTTGTCATCATCGCTGAGGACATTGACGGTGAGGCTCTCGCTGTTTGCATCCTTAACAAGCTCCGTGGTCAGCTTCAGGTTGCTGCTGTCAAGGCTCCCGGCTTTGGTGACAACCGCAAGTCCATCCTTGGCGATCTCGCTGTCTTGACCAACGGTACCGTCTTTAGCGATGACCTTGACATCAAGCTTGAGAAGGCCACCCCCGACATGCTTGGCTCCACTGGCTCCATCACTATCACCAAGGAAGACACTGTCATCCTTAACGGCGAGGGCAGTAAAGATGCTGTTGCTCAGCGCTGCGAGCAGATCCGCGGTGTCATTAGCGACCCTACCACCTCCGAGTACGAGAAGGAGAAGCTCCAAGAGCGTCTTGCTAAGCTCTCTGGTGGTGTTGCCGTCATCAAGGTCGGTGGTGCCTCCGAGGTTGAGGTCGGCGAGAAGAAGGACAGGATTGTTGACGCCTTGAACGCTACCCGTGCTGCCGTTGAGGAGGGTATCCTACCAGGTGGTGGAACTGGTCTCCTCAAGGCCTCTGCCAACGCTTTGGACCAGGTCAAGGCTGCCAACTTTGATCAGCAGCTGGGTATCAGCATCGTCAAGAACGCCATCACCCGCCCTGCCCGAACCATTGTTGAGAACGCCGGAGCTGAAGGCTCTGTGATTGTTGGCAAACTCATGGACGAGTTTGGCAAGGACTTCAACAAGGGCTACAACAGCGCTAAGGGCGAGTACGTTGACATGATCTCTGCCGGTATCCTTGACCCCTTCAAGGTTGTCCGCACTGCTCTCGTTGATGCTAGCGGCGTTGCCTCGCTCCTCGGAACGACTGAGGTTGCTATTGTCGAGGCACCTGAGGAGAAGGGACCTGCCGGACCACCCATGGGTGGTATGGGTGGTATGGGCGGAATGGGAGGCATGGGCTTCTAAGCAACTGAAGCTCGACCGTCTCTGCTCTAACCTTCTTATACCCCTGTTCCTCTATACCCTCTTTTAGACTCAAAGCCTTTCCCAGCGCTGTATTGTAACATGGTATTGGGTTAGTACTCCACTCTTATTTATGGCTGTCTTGTTAATTCGCCGCGGCAAAACAAAAAGAGCGCAGCATGCTGTGCTGGACTATATTGGCCCACATGTAATTCTGGGTTTTGTTTTTTGTTTTTTTGCTTGTACAATATCATGTGTATTTAGACGCTCCTGGGAAGGGCGAGATGTAAAAGCAATCCAAAATGGAAATGTAAAACAGTTTAAACAAACACACGACCCTTGTTGTTGTTGTTGTCTGTGAATCCCCTGTCATGTTGCTGTCACTGGATGTGATGTGAACAGGGAGGCCAATAAACGGGTGGAGCGCACTGTTGCTCTAGGTGACCAAATGCGCCATGGATGCCGCACTGCCACTCTCGTGCCTTGATTGGAACCCCACCAAAAACCAAAATATGCCCCGCTACCTCCTACCCTCTCTCCACCAGCCTCATCACCACTCACCTCCTCCACTTTCGCCCACTCGCACTCTGTGCCAAATCAATTCTCCTCAAGGCAACACCTCAACCATCGACGTAAGAAAGCTCTCCCTTTGTCGCAGGCATCTATTTGCGCGCCGCGTCACCCGCTCTTGCCATGGGCTGACGAAGCTGACCAAGGCAGCAGACACTGATAAAGCATTTCTTGCTCTGTGTTTCCCGCTAACATCCCCTTCACAACCTACAAAGCATCATGGTAAGATTCTCCACCCTAAGATATGTTTGCCCGCCAGACGGGGTTGACCCAGTGTTGTCCAGGCTCAATCCGGGTACGTACTTCTTCAACGCCCATGCGGCGGTCAAGCTACAACCGACGCTTGACACTTGACAGCTGTCCCAAGCTGTTCCACCGCCGCCTCCACTACGAACCCCCCATACCCCATTCCATTGCCTGCTGCTCGCAACATGAATCCTCTCTTTCTTCCCCGCGAGCGCCTACTGACCCTCCCCGCCCAGTGTCTCCGTCGCGCCCGAATGCATCAGCACCTTCAACGAGCTCAAGCTCGGTAAGGACCTCAAGTGGATAATCTACAAAATCAGCGACGACTGGAAAGAGATCGTCGTTGAGGAGACTTCCAATGTTGACGACTTTGACGTTTTCCGCAACAAGCTCCTCGACGCCAAGAGCAAGGACCGCAGAGGCAAGGAGGGCATCGGCGGCCGCTATGCCGTTTACGATGTCGCATATGAGCTCGAGAGCGGCGAGGGCACCCGTAACAAGATCACCTTTATTTCCTGGTGCCCGGATGACGCTCCACAATACGTAAGTCCACCTACGCAAACTCCACGAAATGGTGGGGTATTTCTATTTGGAGATGAGGGGCTGACGAACTTTTTGCTACACACAGCCCCGCATGATGTACTCCTCCTCCAAGGAAGCCATCAAGCGCGCTTTGAACGGCCTTGCCGCCGACATCCAGGCCAACGATGCCGACGACATTGAGTTTGACAACATCAAGTCTCGCGTCTCCAAGGGTCGCTAAATGTATTCCACGGCGGTGGTGCTCTTTTTACCCCTCTCCCTCGGTCAACCACCAGCACCCTTACCCTGTTTTGCATCAAGAATGTGCGCGGTTTTGGCAACGATATGAAGAAATGGTTCGGGCGGTTATGAGCTCGAAAATCTGTTTTCCTTTTCTGTTTTGTGAACGAACGAATGTGTAGTTGATAAGGAGGAGAGGGAAATGGACAAATGGCATAGCGAAAAGAAAGTGGCTTTGGAGAGAATGCTCTGGGCAAAGACAAAGCCTTAGTATCACCCTGGAGTGCGTGTGAGTCCAATGCGTCTGCATTTGCGTGATGTGATCAATCCTGGATTCTCATATCATCAAGTAAATTTGAACGCCCTTCATGGACAGGGCTGAATATAGGCTCGGGGTGAAATTGAACCTGATGTGACAGCATAATCTTGTAATTTTGCCTGGTATCAAAAAGAGAGCTAGAAGAACGATATGACGACCGCTTGCTCATATACACACAAAATAGTCCGTCCCCTGTTCAAAGATCCATTTCTAGATGTTCCATCACTTTACCCTGTCGTCAGACTACCCGAGGACCTACTTATTCTTCTCCCAGGCCCCCTTAAACACAACCGCCAGCCGCTCCGCCTCCTGCTCATCCCGTATACGCTGCGTTACAAAATTCTTCAAATCGGCCCAAAACTCCTCCGTAGCAACGACTTCCTTGCCACTCGGTCCCTGAGCTGCAGGCACAGTATTCGTCTCCGCAGCTAACCCTTTATCTGCTTCTGTAGGGGCTGTCGCAGGAGGACTCGTTACCCCCCCTGCCGCACTCGGAACCGCACCACCCATAACCATAACCCCAAACTCGATTTCATTGTCTCCTGCATCATCACCAACGACTTCCCCCACCGTCTTTGAATCAGCGACTGGTTTCTTCTTGTATAGAATTTTGATCTTGCTAGCGGGTAAGGAGGTGTGGGTTGCGTAGGAGGTTTTTAGGTCGTAGATGCTGGATTTTTGAAGGGTGATGTTTGGGACGGGAAGAGTTGGGAAGTTGGATTTCATAGGTTTGAGGGTTATGGTGTGGGTTGACGAGGTGCTTGTTGTAGAGGTTTTTGGGGAAGGTCGAGAGGGGTGGGGAGGATGTGAGAGGCGGGGGAGGAGGAACTGTGGTTGAGGTTAGGATTAAATTGAGTAATGGCATTGGCGTTGTGGGTTGGGGTTTAAAAAGGGATGAATTGGTTTGGCAACGGTAGGACGTACATTCCCTTGGGCGGGATACTGGCGTGCGTCGGCGATGTGGTCTGAGGAGAGCTTGACGGGGCGCGCGTCCAGCGCAGAGAGGAATTGTCTGCAGAAGTTGAGTTCGGACATGGTGGGCAAGTGGTACAAAGATGCAGGTATCCGAATGGCTTCTTCAAGGTGGGGTGTCGAGTCTTTGGGAGCTCAAGAATTGCGGTACAGCGGCGGAGATGCTGAGATTGTTGATGAAAACTCGAGGTATGCTTCGAAAATAGAGTTTGACGGTAGACAATCCCGCGGCGCGCAAAGGTAATGAGCTTCCCAAGATCGAGCTCTTCGATGACGCTTTCGCTGCACCGTGTTTCCTGCGGGACACCTCGGGACGACGTTTCGCCGGGCGCCGAAAAGGCGGCGAACAGTGGCAGAACTGCTGGCCCCAACAAGCTACCCAAAAATTTCGGTGGCTCGGGCCTTGGAAAAAAGTTCGGTTGGTTGCTGTTTCGTTTTCCTCTTTCTCGACAATACAATTCCACCGAACATACCCTTCCCTCATACCCTTCTTGCCAGTATCATCTGCCGAAAATGGGCCAGGGACGTCGCATGAAGAAACAGGGCCCGCCGCCCCCATTGGACGAGTCGCTCGTTACCCGCAAACGAAAAGATGCACCTCCAGCACCTGTTGAAGAGCAGCGTGGGAAGAAGAGGAGGACAGAAACTAAGGCCAAGGCGCCTCCGAAGAAAGCTCCTGCAGTGAACGGCAAAGAGTCTAAGAGTAAAGGAAAGCCTGTGAAAAAGTTTGTGCCGCCGCCGCCCTCGGACGATGAGGACGAGCTATCCGACAGCGACGACGAAATCGACGACTCCGATGTCATGGATGGCGTCAATGTTACTGGGCTTGATGCGCTTGGCAGCGCATCTGAGTCCGAAGAGCTTGACGGCGATGACTTTGGGGACTCGGATTCAGATATTGTGGATTCGGATACAGAGGTTAGGAAGGTGGGCATGTGGTCGGATGATGAAGATGAAGAGGACATTGAGGAGAAGCTCACGGCCGCAAACATTGAGGGATTGTCACGTAAGCTGGATATGCAAAAAGCGATTGAAGATGCGGAAGCACAGGCAGAATTAGAAGAGGCTGCTCTTCAGACCAACATTGCTGGAGACAGGCCGAAGGTCTTGGAAGATGAGGAGGACGAAGAGGGCCGACCTATTTCCAAACTTGTCACTCAGGATCTCCAGCTACTCAGAACACGGCTCAACGACACAGTCCGCGTGCTCGATGACTTTAAGAACCTTGCTGAGGAAGGTCGGTCAAGAACAGAGTACAGGGCCCAGCTGCTCAAAGATATCTGCGCGTACTACGGCTACTCAGAGTTCCTTGCAGACAAGCTCCTGGATCTTTTTCCCGCCCGCGAAGCCTTTGCCTTTTTCGAAGCTAACGAAACCCCTCGTCCCATTGTTATCCGTACCAATACCCTCCGCTCACACAGACGTGAACTCGCACAAGCGCTCATCAACCGTGGAGTACAACTCGAGCCCGTGGGCAAATGGTCAAAAGTGGGTCTCCAAATCTTCGAGTCACAGGTCCCATTGGGTGCCACTCCCGAGTATCTTGCAGGTCACTACATTCTTCAGGCGGCTTCTTCGTTCTTGCCTGTCATGGCTCTTGCGCCGCAGGAGAACGAGCGCGTGCTCGATATGGCTGCTGCTCCCGGTGGTAAAACAACGCATATTGCTGCGCTGATGAAGAATACTGGATGTATCTTCGCCAACGATGCCAGCAAGGATCGTGCCAAGGGTCTGATTGGTAACATTCACCGTCTTGGTGTGAGGAACACCATTGTCTGCAACTACTCCGCTCTAGAGTTCCCCAAGGTCATGGGTGGTTTCGACAGGGTTTTGTTGGACGCACCATGCTCTGGAACTGGTGTCATTGCAAAGGATGCCAGTGTCAAGACCAACAAGACCGAGGCTGATTTCATGAAACTGCCGCACCTTCAGAAGCAATTGATTCTCTCAGCTATCGATTCTGTAGACCATCACAGCAAGACTGGCGGATACATTGTCTACTCGACGTGTTCGGTTACGGTTGAGGAGAACGAGCAGGTTGTCCAGTATGCGCTGAACAAGAGGCCTAATGTCAAGCTTGTCGAGACTGGACTCACGTTCGGTAAGGAGGGATTCACCAAGATTGGAGGCAAGATATTCCATCCTTCCCTCAAGGTAAGCACTCGCCCATACTACTAATATAAACGCAGCACTAACCCAAGGGCCTAGATGACAAGGAGATACTACCCCCACACGTACAATGTCGACGGCTTCTACGTCGCCAAGTTCAAGAAGATCGGCCCTACACCACCCAACGCAGTAGGCGCCAGCAGCTCAGCCGCCAACGGCAAGGGTGCTTCGGCTACAACTACCCAGGATGAAGTCATCGACAGGACGCCCATCACCGAGGACGAGGACTCCAAGTCCGACTCGGACTTTGGCGGCTTCGACGACTCTGAAGACGAAAAGTACATACAGCGCGCCGAGCGGGCCCAGATGCGGCGAAAAGGCCAGAACCCGAAGGCCGTGCTGGGCAAGGCGGCGACGAAGGACAAGCAAGAAAAGGTGGATAAGGCACAAGCAAAGAGCAGTAGTGCAGCTAAGGAAGAAAGGGGTGCTAATGGGTCTGCTAAGAAGGGACCTACGACTGCATCTGCACCTGCAGTAGCAACAGGCAAAGGCAAAGCAGCCAAGGAGAAGGAGGAGGTGAAACCGAAGAAGAAGAGTGGTTCGAAAAAAAAGTAAAGGCGTGATCACGGGGTTAGAAGTAGATCATCTGCAGTTTACAAAAGTAGTTTGTTATTGTGGCTTGTTGTTCGGCACTAAAGCTTAGAGGAACGTTTATCTGTAGATACATACCCTTTTGCGTTCTCCTGAAGGGGGGAGGAGGTTATAAATCACGAAATGCTTTATTTTGACACTTTTGCGATTCTTCTGCTCTTTTTTGAAGTGGCAATGTTTCTAAAGTTTCCTGGAGCCTGGATGGCGGTTCGGTCTAGTGGTACCGAGTAACCGAGTAGCGCATTCATGGGATGGGAGGGGAGTTTTGGCAGCGGTGATCAGGGTTCGGTTCATGTTTTGGGGATGCCTAACTGCAGGGAGGAGAGGTAGGGAGGGAGGGAGGGTGACCAATAGCCTCAAACGGTCTTTGTCCTGCATCGCTTGCACTGTTCCGCAGCTACACGTTCCAGCCCATACAATATCTATCTACCTAGTTTATCTACCTACCTACACCTTGGGAGAAAATAGCGAGAACAAAGCACTTCTCGTCACGTGTGGCGAAGTTTGGTCTAGTTCGTGCTCGGAAGTTAAGGTAAGGTGGGGTGCATGCTTGCGAGCTCGATGGGGGAAATCGAACGCATCATCACTTTTTTTGGGATTTGGGGTATTGGACTAGGGTTGAGTAGTGAGAGCTGTGTACTTATGTACATGTGTGGAGTTGAGGTAGGGCTGGAGTGCGCGGATTTGGTGTGGGTTTGGGTTTGGTTGGACCGAGACCTGGGGTTGAGTGTAGGTATGCATGTTTGTATGTATGTATGTACTTTTTGTCTTTACCTATAGGCTAACATTACATGTGTTGTGGAGTTGTTTTTGGGTGTAGGGATTAGTTATCCGCCCGAGAATCTTTCCTCGGCGCCGATTGGGTGAGAGCGCGGAGATTTAGGGACTGGGACTAGGACTGGACTGGGAATGGGGATGAGGGAAATTCTTTCTGGGGCTGGGTTGGGCCGGAGGAACATGTTACATGGGTGTGGGTGGGAGGTACATACAGGTGAGGAAGATCGTGATTTGGGAGGAAGCGTGCAGTTGGAGTGGGATGGGACCACCGCATGATGTGGTTAGATGTCTCATGTCCGTTTGCTTTCCCCGCATCCAAGTCATGGTCGGATCGTTTTTCTCTCGGTTCAAGCTTCCTTGGCGGTGAATGTCGTCCATACAAAGCAAACGTACGGGTGACTGACTACGGACGATGCGACGATGCGACGATGCATAATCACCAACGAACCATCGATCAGCACACCCAGCATGTGATGTCGGCTGGCTTTTCTCCCCCCTCCCCTCCTCTTTGTGAAGATCGTGCATCGCGATGCCTCAGTCGCGCGGCGATTGGCTGGCGCGGGTACGCCGTCGGACCGGCGAGGCAGCTACTGTCGGCTACTGTGGTAGGCGACAACGGGCAAGGTTTGCCCAAGTTCCCCACCAGAAGAGGCGTTTTGGCGACTGGCGCCGTTGCTTGGCCTGCTGTTTACTCCATGTAGATATCTCACTCATCCAAGCATGTAGGTGGTACCTACTCACGGGCGTCTGGCTTTGATTTAGCATTGTGCTCCACCTTTCTACTTGACACTAAGCCTTGCTGGCGTGCTTGGAATGTCTTTTTGTCTGCCATGGCCAAGCCATTCTGGCCATAGCTATGGCTGTGAAATGTCGCCGCCGATACTCTACTGAGGCCTGTCAGTGTCAGCTGCCCGTCGAGACACCGCAACCAGCCCATTATTGATTGCATTGCAACTGTTTATGCTTGGCCCCACCATCAGCTCAGCTTATTGCGCTCCAGATGCCCTTCCTCTTCCTTCGAGCTGTCACGGGAACTGTGGGTTGAGGCGTATCCGTTAGGTGACACCGCGGTGCGTGGCGTGTGCTGCATGCCTTCAAACACGGCCCGCCATGGTATGCTTGCTAAACAATGATACTGCGAGACTGTTGGATGCGCCGGCATATCGGCATGCCGTTCATGTCTTGATGCTGTGCACGCTATCTACATTAGACACCACTATGCTACAACAACTAACTATCCCAACTGCCTTCTCCTCGGCGCCATCTGCCATCCGGGGCTCCACAAAGGTCCACACGCGATGCACAGCTTCCCCATCTGGCTCTTGCTTTCACTCTGTCCCATCACCCAACCTCAGGCTATCGCATCTACCGCACATTCAGTCAGTTACAGCACCGCGGCCTTTTCCCCAAACAGTCCATCGGTGCGGTCATTTGCGAGGAGAGAAATTTTCATCGCTCAGCGCATCAGCCAAATGCGACGTCGACGGACCACGCTTGGCTGACGTCTGCATCCAGTATTGCCTGGTGCACATCGTGTCAGGATGAGGGAAGAGCAAGCTTTTTGCCGTGCCCAGCCTGTCTCTTACTGCTCGCTTGGCCCTCAAAACCCCAACCTCTGATCTCCACAATGCATGCAGCTCCGAAATGGTTGTCCCGATAGTCCTTCCTATTGGCTCTGCGTGTCTTTGGCTTCACGGCCCCCTGGTAGTCCTTGCCCGCGTCGTCGCATTTGTATCGCCGCTCACGTAGGTGGTCACTGTCGTCCGCCCGTTGACAGCAATCTACCAATCCTGGGATCTGGGGAAATGCTCTCTCCACTGGCTCCGTCTTCCTTGCCCGCTTTCTATTCGAGCATTCGCCCTCGAGGTCGCATGTCTAGCATGCCTAGCATGCCTAGCCGTCTTCTACCCTGGCCGCTCCATTGGCCGTGTTATCCACGCGTCTCAACAGAGCTGTCATGGGCTCGAGCTGCCTCTTGAGTCTTTGCTCCCTGTAGCCCTGCGGTAGACGCATTGGCAGCTTGCGGGGCCGATCTTGGGAGTTTTCTGGGTAGTTAAAGGAGCTTATGCGCGCTCTTTTGGATCCCAAACACACGTTTCGCGCCAGCTACTCTCCTCCCGTAGTTTTACTCTCCCAGTTTGCGCAGACAGGAAACACATTCACTTCAGCCATCATGGGGAAATTCATGTTAAAGAAGCCAGACGATGTGCCTGGCAAGTCATGGTACGCGCACTCAGCCGCAACGGCCTCTGCCCCTGTCGAACTCATCAGCTCACCCTTCATAGGCCTGCCATTATGATTGGGCTGTTTGTGGCTTTTGGAGGTGTTCTCTTTGGGTGAGCTCCCTCCTATGCAGCACCTGTTGGCGAGCATAACGTTGGAGTTCTAACCAACTGCTTCAGATATGATACCGGCACCATTTCTGGCATTCTGGCCATGGACTACTGGAAAGCCGAATTTTCCACGCAGGCCGATGGTCAAATCTCATCCTCTCAGGACTCGCTCATTGTCTCTATCCTGTCGGCTGGAACCTTCTTTGGTGCGCTCACGGCGGCGCCGTTCGGTGACTTGCTGGGCCGACGATGGGGTCTCATGGTTTCTGCTGGCATTGTTTTCAACCTGGGTGTCATTTTGCAGACAGCGGCAACTGCCCAGCCATTGTTCATTGCGGGCCGATTCTTTGCAGGTTATGGTGTTGGTTTGGTTTCCGCGCTAAGTAAGTTTGGCTTGCATGTCTTTCTTTCCATGGTTACTTGCGGGAGGTATACGGCCGAATGACGGCCGGAGCTCATCATTCCACCTCGCGTGATCTTCCATGCGGCTCTGCGGGAAATCCTTCGTGGCGCAGTACTGACGACGACGCAGTTCCCATGTACCAATCCGAGACTTCTCCAAAATGGATCAGAGGCACAATTGTTGGCGCATACCAGCTCGCTATTACAATTGGTCTTTTCTTGGCTGCGATTGTCAACAATTCAACCAAAAGCCGCAATGACTCCGGATCTTACCGTATTCCTGTTGCAGTGCAATTTCTATGGAGTTTGATTTTGGTCAGCGGGTAGGCACATGCATTACCATTTCGGGGCTTGACAATTTGCGCTAACATACAACTCAGCTTGTTCTTCCTCCCCGAGACTCCGCGTTACTTGATCAAGATGGACAAGTACGATGAGGCGGCAAGGTCGCTGGCCAAGCTGCGCCGTCTTGCAGTGGACCACCCCGCAATCATCGAGGAGCTGAACGAGGTCCAGGCTAACCATCTCTATGAGATGAGCCTTGGAAAGTCTACATATGCAGAGTGCTTCAAGGGAACTTTGGGCAAGCGTCTCATGACTGGATGTGCACTTCAGGCCCTGCAGCAGCTCACCGGTGTAAACTTTATCTGTAAGTACCGCGAGTTACTTTTCATGTTTGATGATGAATAATTGCTAAGCGGCTCGCACCAGTCTACTACGGAACCAAGTACTTTGAGAACGCCGGCTTCGACAATGCCTTTATCATCCAGGTCATTACCAACTCCGTTAACGTCGCCTCCACCTTCCCTGGTCTCTGGATGGTCGAAAAACTCGGTCGGCGCAACCTGCTTTTGCTTGGCGCTATCGGCATGTGCGTGTGCCAGTTCATCGTCGCCATTACGGGAACTGTAGCTGGCACAGAAGAGCTGCCAGCGCAACGAGCTGCTATTGCCTTTGTGTGTATTTATATTTTCTTCTTCGCCAGCTCGTGGGGACCTGTTGCGTGGGTTGTTACCGGCGAGTTGTTCCCGCTTAAGGCACGTGCCAAGTGTCTGTCCATGACGACCGCCAGCAACTGGTTGCTTAACTGGGCCATTGCGTACAGCACGCCATATATGGTCGACGCGGAGCATGGAAACCTGCAGTCCAAGGTGTTCTTCGTGTGGGGATCGTTCTGCTTTGTCTGTATCGCGTTTGTGTAAGTCACTACATCTCCCATCTCCCTTCACATCCTCTCTTCTACGGCATAACAAAATACTAATCCCACCACCAACAGCTACTTCATGATCTACGAAACCAAAGGCCTCTCCCTCGAGCAAGTCGACGAGCTCTACGGCATCGTATCCAAGGCATGGAAGTCAAAGGAGTTCCGTCCTCAGGTGTCGTTCGCGGACGTGGATAACGAGACTCAGCGACACATGAGTCTAGCGGATATTGCGAATACTCAGGAGAGGAAGCGCAGTGTGCAGCATGACGAGGCGGTTCCCAAGGAGGCGGAGAAGGTGTAATTTAATGCATGGTTTGGATTGAGAGATATTTTTGGGATCTTTGCGCTTTAGTGCAAGGTGGGGTGGGAAGCTGAGTTGCGAGGTGGTATGGTGTGATGAGTGCGTGTGTTTGTGTGGAGAGTGGGCGGCGAGCGGGGGTGGTGGTTTGCTTTATTTTGACTACTGCACTCGCTTTTCTTTGAGGGTTTGTTGTTGCAGAATAGTTCAGGTCAGAACAGAGATGGTTCCCTCCATTCATTGGCTTCCTACTCTTCACCGTATTGTGATAGGCTATTACAAACCTAAATCATGTCATTATCCATTATCCGTCATCCAAAAAAAACCCCTTCAGCCAGAAGAGACATTTGTTTGTACAAGTGGCGCGGTTGCAGGTGTCGCTGGTAGAATATGTTCTATTTAGTTTTATTTTTTATTTTTTATTTTTGTTGGGTTGTTAGTCCTACCTTTTATCCAATTACCCTTACTCAATTTATTTCTCTGTTTTGTTTTTTTCTAATTGGTAGATACGAGCATTTATTTTACTATTTATAATTGTTTCTTTTGTGTTCTTATTTTATATTTTCTTTTCTTCTTTAGCTTGTTTGGTTTGAGGAAATAATGATTTGGTACGGAAGGTCGGATAGGATGGGTGTGGGTGTGAGGACTAAGTTTGTATGATTTATTTTGGAGGGGGAGGGGCGGGGGTAGGTTCGGATTGAATTATTTGATTGGACTAGGGATGTGGACTAGGGATGTGGACTAGGGATGTGGACTAGAACGAAGAGTTTATCTGAATGGTGGTTTTTATTTTATTTTTTTACAGAAAAAAAAAAGAAAAGCAAGATAATTATACAAAAACGTCACTCCTCCTCCCTTTCTCTATTTACAATTCCCACCCCACCCATCCCATCATATCCCCTCATCTTCTCCCACTCCCCCGCTTCCTCTCAAACTCCTTCCTCTTCCTCTCCATGTACCTCGCATGCTCCCAGTTCGCTCTCGGATCATCTTCGCGCCCAAACCGCGATACATTGACTGTTTCTGGTCCTGGTTTCTTTTTCCTAGCACCAGCACCACTACGAATACCAGCGCCACCGAAAGGACTAGCAGTAGTAGTTCCAGATCCTTTAGTTCCAAGTTGAGAATTATACCCGTATCGGGTGCCGGAGGTGTAGCTAGGAGGTTCAGAACGAGAACGCGAATGTCTTCCACCGGAGCTTGCAATGCCTTGCTCGAACCAATCTAGATGTGAAGGTCCGCCGGCACCGCCATGAGTACCAGGGTTATCGTCATCGTCAATATCCATAAATAACTCATCATCGCCGCCAAACAACCCCATCCCAATCCCAGGAGGCCCTCCTGTAGGCCCAGCTCCAAATCCAAATCCAAATCCCCCACCTCTCCCCCGTCCCCTCTCCATACCCATCCCCATATCCGCCCCCTGAACCCCATACAACGCCCTCAACGCCCTATGATTCCCCCTAGCGGCCATCTGTTCCAGCCATTCATCCGGGTTGGGCACTTCTTGCAGATTGTCGTTGCGGTCGGGGATGAGCATGGGGTTTCCTGGGGCGCCGATGGCGGCGTAATGGGGTGTGTGGCGAGGTTTTTTGCGTTTGGGGGTGCTGGAGGTGCAGCCCATGGTCGCGGTGTTTTGTTGCGGTGGGGGGGAATATTTCTGGGTTGTGGGTTTTGGTATAGTGGTTATGTTGTTAATGGTGATGATGCGTATGCGTACTAAGTAATTGCTGCGTGCGTATGTGGTTTTGTGAGGGAGGTAGAGGTAGAGGTTTCAGTGTCGGTGATATACTATACACTAGAGTCTTTATTCAATAGTGCATATTAGGTTAGGCCATCACATCGTATAACATCACGTCAAATCAATTCATACGTGGTTATCAATACACAGACAAAATATAATCACACTCCACTCCACTTCACGCATCAAAAAGGCAAACTTTTACAAGTACTCATACAATTCATTGAAATTCAATGTAATGGGGCGACCGGTATATCTATTGAGACTACCTATCATGTGTATGTAACGCAAGCAAGACAAAAACCTTATGGAGCATTGGGGATCGGGTATGGGTATCGCAAAATGCGTACTTTTCCAGAAGGGGCAATTGGTATTCGACGCCTGACGAGGCTTCGTATCGGGGGTATCGCAAAGATAAAAAAAGTGAATTTTGAATTCTGGGTAACGAAAATAGACGAGTCTCGCAGAGAAGGGAGATTCGCTTGAAATGCAAGGAGAGAAAGCATGGGGATCAGACCCAAGAATGTGTCGTTGCCAAAGGGGAGACAACCCGATAGCTAGAGGCACGGTCTTATCTTTCCATGTGAGGCAATCATTCCGCGCAAAGGGGGCAAAGTGAAATAATCGCAGTTAGAAAGTAAACCAAAGGGGAATAAACATGTTCCTTCCAATGGACGCTACCCGTAGCTAGCATCATCTCGCAACGTGACCTTTCCAGTGGTGCAACGAAGGGTGAGCCGTGTTGGAAATAATCTCGCCCAATGAAGGCTCAGATCCAAGGATCGTGTTGCAAAGACATGTCGCCATGCGAAGCCGGAAAGACCAAGTGTTGTGATATGGATAGTAATACAGTCCTGCCAAGTCGAGCCTCAGAGAGAGACCAGGCAGAGGAGAATCATATCGGTGAAGGTCCGTGGTATGATTCTGTCCCAATGAGGTAAGGTGTTGCGCAATATAGTCAGAAGCTAGACTAGGAGCATACCACGAGAAAGAAATGCATGATCTTTTTTCGTGAAGTCGTGATCGAGCGGAGCCGTGCATCTATCCTCCAAAGCGGGAAGAATTTTGAAAGTCATGACAAGTTTGACGCTGAAAGACTTTCCAAAGTTTTAAGAATGTTTGAAGTAAAGAATTTTTAAATCGAGAGAAGGTCCAAAGCGTCGGAATTATTCAAGTCGAAGAGTCCACCAGATTGTCAACCATTACCAAGAGAGCCTTTTCATACGTACACTTAGCCAACGCCCAAAGTGTACTTTTGTGGTTGTAATTCGGACGGAGGTGGAAGTGTGAAATCCAAAGAAAGGAATAAAACGGCTGGTCATCGTCGTGCTGGGGGCAATTCCAATGATTCAGGACTATTTGAAGACATCATCTTTCTGGAAGTCGTAGTTCACCTCGAAGCGGCTATCAAGGCCTGCATCAGAGTTGAGGCCGAGTGCCGCTAAGAAGCTGCCGAACTCTCCTTGAACGAAGGTGTCATTACCCTGTCCCTGAGAGCTCTCATTGAGGCCTTCGTCGATATTCATGTTCGCAGTGGCCGTTTTGATCGGGGTGACAGGCACAGGTGAGTAATGCTTGTCTGAACTTCCTTGAGCACTGCTCTTCGGAGTAGCGCCGCCGGCGGAACTAGTACTAGGAGTCATGACCCCACTTGAGCCAATCATTGGACATTCAGAACGAACGCCGAACCCAACAGCGGCGGATGGACCGCCCGGAACATGGGTACTAGTAGCTCCAGGACCGCCACCGAACTGGGTCATAGCATGAGTACCCCCAGAGTGAGCACCAAAGTCAACAGCACCGAGAGCATCACTTGTAAAGCGATAGCCAGTGTTGGCCTCAGGTCCGTCACCGAACTGGTTGGTACGTTGAGTGTCCATGGAGTGAGCACCAAAGGCAACAGCATTGAAAGCATCACCTGCAAAGCAAGAGCCAGTGTTGACCTCAGGCCCGCCATTGAAACGATCCGTGTACCCTACGTTCAGATCCGGAAATCCGAGGAAGTGGGGAACGTTGTTGGCAGCACTAGGCTCCCTAAAATTGGCCTGATTGATGGGCCCGACATTGAATTCGGCAGGCTCATGGCTGAAGCTAGCAGTGAAAGCATCAATACTATTTTCTCGGTATTGGGGGCCAAAAGCCGATTCAGGAGCCCCATTGAACTGGTTCGTATGATTAACGTCGGGACCAGGAGTTCCATTGAACCGATACATGACTTCTGGGGCGGGCATCGAAGTACCATTGAAGCCGTTCATTGGGCTGGAATGCATTCCAAAAGTGTTACCGGGCTGGTTTAGCGTGGCGAAAGCAAAGCTCGGTGTGCTATGGGCTTGACCCATGACGCCAAAGTTGAACTCTGAAATGTCGCTGACCTTGGGCGGGGTGCGGACGCCAAACGCAAAATCACCAGGAGATGGACTCATGGGACGAAAGCCAGGCTCAGGAACCCCTTGGAAGGTGCTAGCAGTAGTTCGCGATGTAGATCTGGGGCTACCATCGGAATATGTCATGGATGTGTTCGTCTTATGAAGTTTCTGCGACTGGAACTGGACGTCCATGCCAAGGGCAAAGTTGTCACTATCCAAGACACCGTAATTAGGGTTACCGATCGACTGAGCTCTCCAATTATTAGCCTGCCGTGGCAAAAGGCCAAAGTCCGATAGCGAATCGTTCAGATTCCTAGTGATATGATTGTCCTCCTTAGGAGTTTTGCTTGAGCCTTGAGTATGCATGCCAGCTGGAATACCAATAGCAATATTGTTGGACCGCTGAGCTGCCGAGGCCTGGCCTGTGGCATTTGATTGAAGATCCTTCAATATATTATACGGCATCGGAAGGTGCGATCGAGACCGTGGGTCATATGCACGCGGGAGCGTAACGACGAGGGAATGACTGTCTATCGTTTTCTCGGGTTGAGTGATCGCCTTTCTCTTAGGCTTCTCAGACGGAGTGTTTGGCTTTGTTTTACGCTTCTCAGACGAAATGGTCACCTTCTGCATGGGCTTCCCAGACAGAGTGACAGCGTTCTGCTTGGGCTTCTCAGACGGAGTTGTCACCTTCCGCATAGATTCCTCGGACTGAGCGTTCGCCTTCGGGATCGACTCGATGATGTTAGTATCTGCGTTGTCCGATACTTGGGCTTCGGATGGTTGGGCTTTTGAGATATCAGCCTGCTTTGCCTTCGGGTTTCGAGGCCTCAGGTGAGACTCGCGAGGAATCTCTTGCTGGCCCTTCTTATGCCACTTCATGCTCAATTTTCCCCAGCCATCGCGATCGATAAGGCCATCGGCAACTAACTGGTCCCTGAGCTTGAGGATTGCTTGTTGTAAAGCCTGACGGGTGACATTGGGACTAATCACTCCGGCGGCGGCTCCGAAAGGAATATCAAGCATTGGCTTTTCCCCGCAAGCCTTGACAATACCAATAACTACCAACGGCCATATCTCAGGAGCTCCCCAATTTGTCAAACGAGGGCGAGGGCCTCGAGTCTTGCGAGGAGTGCCGTTCTTGTTCAATTTTGGTGATTTGGAAGGACGGTCCTCCGAGTCACTCTCGACGCTGCCATCAGCTATGTCTGAAAGCTCTTCTTCTTTAATCTCGGGATCATAGTCGAGCCAGAGGTCATCTTCTTCTTGCGCTGAGTCATTGGTGGTATGATTGGTGCCGTCAGCATTATCCTCTTGCGCCTTTTGAGAGCCCATACGCTTGCGTTTCGTTACGGTCGTAGCCTTGGCTGACACTTTTGGTCGCCCCCGAGTTGCCGTGCGTGCTTTTGGCCCCGAAGACCTCTTCTTTGTTTTCTTATAATCGATGTCCTCATAATCGGAGTCGCGAGGATCGTCGTGAGGGGCAATGGGGTATTCATTGCCACCGTACTCGGAGGTACCAGTGGTACTGTCCTCTTTTCCGCAGCTGGCCATATCGCCTGTGACCTGCTGACGCTTATGAATGCGTTGGGGCTGTAGGTGAAGTGTCAAAACTGTAAATGTAGGAATTGATGGAGTCTGAGCTGCGGAACTTACGAAGAATGGCAGGAAGCCACTGAGTGTTGCTAGATGCAGCAAAGGCGCGGTTGACGGTGAAAGCGCTCAATGTGTTGGTTGCTCTCTCGTTGGGATGCGAATAAAGCAGGCAAGATGCTCCAAGTACCTCTGATAATTGTTTGCGGCTGACTGGCGGCCTCAAATCGTGGTGTGTAGTGAAGGCGCAGACGGCTTTGCAGCAATCGCGCGGTTGACGACGAGGAATCTTGAGGCGCTGATTGATCTCTCGTTAGTAGGCGAAGAAAATGGACAGAATGTTCGAAGTACCTGAATTGACTGCCTTGAATCCGACTGGCGGTCTTGGGTCGCAGTTTTTGCTCAAGAGCAGACCTCCCTGCTCACTGCAGATTGGTGTTGAGTGGATCTCGAGAGCGTAAGTCTATACGCGGAGTCTCTCTGGCGGCGCGGCCAGCCCAGGAGCTCGCGAACTGACTTGTGAGCGCACTGATGTGACTCAATCGTGAGCGAAGATGTTGCAAATACCCTGGAGCAGTAATGGGAATTCTGCTGTTCTGGCTTCCGGTTGCTTCACGGTTGAGAGTGTGTGGCCGTGGGAGAGGAGCAGGCGGCGCAGATGAAGGGTTATATAGAGCGAGTCTTCGCCGGGAGCCACAATTGGAACGCGAGAGACTCCGCTATCGGGTTTTTGCAGCGTATCTTGACGGAACGTCGCCTGCCAAGAGGGCAGAATGGAACTAAGTAGCGGTCGCCGGGGGAGAATCTGCAGTGAAAGAGAGCTATGGAGCGGGTTCAGGTTCAGGTCCGCGAACACCGCTCCTACTGATTGTCTTGCCCTAGAGAAGTGTAATCTTGCCGACAATCTGATAGCTAGACATTCCAAAAAGAATATTTGTCTGCGGAGCAATTCAGCTGTGCCTCTGTAGGCTCCACGAGGACATAGCGACAGGTATCCAGATGGAGTACAGGAATTGGCTTTGAGAGCAAAAGAAGCCAAATTTTGGGCGGTAAGCACTTGCTCAGAGTTCCCTTTAACGGTGTAGGTGCAGTCTGGCGCTTGTTTCAAGCTTGGGCGAACTCTTATCTTGCTTCGAGGAGAGCCATTCAGGTAAAAGTAAAGGATTTCTGGTAACAGGTAGCCAAATCGGCAGAGGAACAAGAGACAGGTAGCAAAGCGGTGAGAGGGCTCGATGGTTTTCCTCCATAGACGTGAAGTACGCAGCTAATCCGTGTCGTTAGCAATTGGTGCTGACTGAGACGTGTTGCGTGGAGGTATGATGTTGGGAAGGCTGAGTCGAAGTCAAGTTATTGGTCTGTCATGTTGAAGGACCGTAAACGAGGATACAATAGGCAAAGACCCATAGTATACATCAGAGTTGAATATTTCCATGCTCTTTATTAATGACAACAACAATTTTATAGACAGCTCGTTCATTCCAAGAGGCTGTGTCGAATGTTCTTTAAGGTAAAGTACCCACAGTCAGGGTATCGTTAGCCTACGAAAGTCAAATTGTCCCAGGAAAGTCTTGTTCAGTGAGAAAAGAGTCAATTTTCGCCATCTGGTAAGCTAGTATCCGTAATGATATAGCTGAGAGAAGCTATATGGTGTCGTGCCACGAGCATGCAGTGGAGAAACTTCCAAGGTTTTGTGAGCCATTCGTACGTTATAATTATTGAACTGATATTCGAAGGGAACGATATCCTGTGTTTATGGATCCAAATCATGGTTTTGAACCAAAACAAGATGAGAGGTGTGTTTCGTAGCAATTCTTGTACTGACCCAAAATAGTCTGACAATGAATAAAGGGTACCTGTTGATGTGGGAATAAGATATACAGGGAATGAGGTGCCTCTACCCACCTTTGTTATTACAAGACGCCTTTACTACCCGCAAGCTGACATGTTGTTTTAGTCGAAGCATTAACTGAGTGTACATTCCATGTGACACATGATAAGTTGGTAATATTGTCCTGGTTCCGCAACGACTTTCAAGCTGAGGCGATGGTGGTATGCTGGGGGTAAGATAGAATCTGAAGACTATATGCGATAGTTGGAGCCAATTCTTGGTGATGCAGTTCGCGAACAAACAGAAGATCCAAGGCCTGCTGCATCGCTGAATGCAGTTCGGAGGGACGAGAACTTGTATGCGACGGAGGAAACAAACTTCCAATAAGACATGTTGATACCTAACCATGGGCTTCACATTGTTAGCAATTTCAAGCAGTCGTGCTGAGTGATTTGCATCCTTGCAGATGTATACGGACGATACTGACACACTTACGTACTTGTTCTATAAGATGAAGAGTCTTCCACGAAGCAGTGTAATGCGCTGGATGAATAACGCGCAAGTACCGTTGGAACGCCTCACCATCTTCCGTATTTAGGGTTGATGTCAATTAAGATAGCCTAGAAAGTGTGAGATGGGGCTCAGAAGAAGAAAAGCGCCGCGTTGCTATTATGGTTAATGTTCCTTGTGAGGGCAGCCAGGGGCGGTTTGTAGTGATTTCGGGTACGGAGCTTTTCCTGCGCAGAGTTTGGAGCAGAGAAGATTTGGAGGAAGGATACAAGAGGCTCTCATGGGAATATCCATGCAATATACTTGGTTCCCGCTTCATATGTCTGTCAATGATTCTGTTGCAAATGTGACAATGCAGCTCTTTACACGTGTCAGCTAAAGACCTTACTTGACTTGCTAGATAAACAATGTCATACGGGCATTGTTGAAAGCTACCACGCTCAGTGGCAGCCGAGCGGGGAAGTGAGATCGTACCACCCAATGCGATGACCGTCCTCTGGCGCGGACTAGGACGAAGTAGTTGCTGTTGTCGTTTGCGCTTTCGTGAGGCCATGATCAATATAACCGGCTGGATGTGGGAGGAAATGGATGAGGGAATCCCATGCAGCGCAGCTGGGAGTCAGACACGGGCATATGTTTTGCTGGCGCCTGCTGGTAGCAGATTGTTAACAATCGCTAACGACGAGCAGCCTATTTCAGAAGCACGCACAGGGGTGTAGTACATGAAGAAAAGAACTGGGGTCAAAGATGAAGAAGCTGGAGATGCTGGAGATGGCTCTCAGGGAGAGGAGCAGCTGGAGGTGGTGGATCGGGGGTTGAACGTGAAGGGGAGAAGAAAAGAAGGAGAGGGGCAGCGCGAGGTGGGAACAAGCTAGAGGTCAGCACATGTGAATGGAAAACAAGCCTGGCCTGTGCGCGAACGGCGGCAGATATACTAGTAATTTGAAGGCAATGAACAGAGACTCGAGAAGAATAATGAATTGCTATTATGACAAGTATTATTTATTTGCTAACTGCTGTAATGTTAGTTACGATCGAGGAGGGCAGGGCAGTAGAAAGGGGCATACCTAGCCAGACACCACGGTATCGCAGACATCTGTGGCCCTTCAAAATGCAATTTCGCCAGTCGCTCGATTTCGTGATGAACAATGTTCCCTTGCGCACTCGTGTTAACTCTGCTTTGTGTGGATGTGGATCCTCGACAATGACGATCCCGGCTGTGTTCCCCGTTTCGGACAAGGCTCTTCGTATTTGATATGCAACCAGGGATGGCAATCCTTAGCTCAGGCTTTATTTTAACGAACCTCGTTGCATCGAGTTTTCCTCACGGCTGCCCTCATCGCAAACGCGCTCAACGTGGTGGTTGCTGTGTTGTTCCCGGCTAGCCATGTCGCGGCATGTTTTCCTCCCACAAAGGAGGCAGGTCCATGCCTCATCGCTTCTCTCCCACCCTCCCTCCTCTTCGTCTCCATCGCCCACCCTCTCACTCACAACAAAACCGGCATCCAGCATCAAATTCGACTCCACACTCTCCATCGCTGCTTCTTCGTGCATATTGAAATGCTTTCCAGATACGAAAAGCCTTTGAGATGATGCGCTGGTCGCTCTTTCCTCCAGGGGTCGTCCTCGGGCCTCGAGGGCTTCTTCCTCGACAAATCCTCAACACATCATCCAGAACCAGCTCCTAACACGCTTACGAAGCTTCTCCGCACCTATGGAGATGGACATTCAGTTTGGATACCCCGTCCTTGGTGTTGAGCTGTACCTCAGAGCTGTCGCAGCGGTGTCTTGGTCGCGTGCGGAGTCAATTCCACGCTCACCCACGCATGAGCATCTTGGGACACCAGTAGCCAAAATGGCGACAAGGGCAAGAATACATTACCCCTCATTCTGATATATCAGGAATAACCAGCTCGAAAATCTCGCGAACGGATATGCGTTTCGTGACACCTCTGGTGTGAGCCTGCAGCCTCTCTTGGCGTCCGAGTGAGTTTCGTGAGACACCCGTACTATTATGCGGCTTGCTGCATAAAAAGCCAGTATGAGATTCGAGCTCAAGGAGTAAACCGGGCGTGATGTCTTGACCTCTCTCCGACCGAAATGCGCGTTTACGGCCATTACCACGTCGAAGCCACGAGCGACCTTGCCTTCGGTCTTCGGCATTAAGAGTTGTCCTTTACCATTAAGAACGAGTCGAGGGGATGACTGTCCCCGACTGAAAACCCTCAGCTAGATGAGAGACTTTTGGAACAAGTCAAGCGTGTCCTTGTCGATATAGCGGTGCTCTAACTTTGGCAGCTTTACATCCTATGGTCAACGCAAGAGGCTGAAGAGCACATGGGATAGATCAACTCTGGCGGCAATGCATAGCATTCAAGAGTTGAGGATGAACTGGCCACACATTTTCGGCCCATTTGTCAATTTGGCCTGCGAATGGATACCTTAGACTCCGGTACAAGCGAAGCCAATCCACATTCAGCGTTTGAATATGGAGAGACGAAGCGATTGCTCCAATGGCATACATAAGCGACATGAAGACCATCAATCATCGGTCGTCTATATAATCACCGGGAGCTTCTTTCTTGCTCTAGTGTATCGACCATTGATGCACCATGGAAATACTCCTTGCATTGGAGCCAACTGGCGTTGGGACATGGCGTTCAGATAAGGAATAGAAGGGAGAGGAAGGATGCCGACGACTTTGAACTTAGCGGACCGCACAACCAGAGTCCCATGGCCATATCAGAAGTCGGAATTGATGTGATGACACATCCGAAATGCAATCGACACTAGAAGCCTGTCCATTGATGGACAAGGCAAGATTTACGCCTCTCAGACTTGTTGGATACCCGTAAAACAACATTTTGCTAAGGTCAGACCCGAAGTTTCATAAGAGGATGCCATTTTATCCTGGTGTGGTTTGGGCCAACAATTTGACCTATCATCGGCATGTTTCTCCAGCCAAGGATAATCAGCTACAGTGCCTGTTGCAGCCATCATTCAAACGAAACCCCGGTGCGACTCCAAATGATCTTGCCATGGGAGTGCATGCAACATGCTCTATACCAAGGGAACAACGTGTCTCGACTCTAAGAGCATATGTCTTATGTCGTATGATATGCTCTCAGTCCGGCACTTCTGATCCTGTTGGGATACACAATCCTGTGATGATTCTTGGAGAGCTGGTCTCTGCGAATACCTTGGCAGAGGACAGTTCTAAAATTCTTTTAACCTTAACGTAAAATCCAGACGGGCTCTGAGCGATGCGGTTAAGTTCTACATCTTTATTCAAATTCCGGAAATGCTCATTCGGCTTCATCAAATACTGTTGCTCGAGTATCGTGGCATTTGGAAAATTATTCTCGTTGGTTTGGAACGACCCATGCCCATGATCAAACAAACCTTCTCCAGTCGAGTCCGTCGGCTCGAATCGATTGTTTCCAGGGAAAGTTTTTTTCGCTCTCAAAGTTTCGGGGTTCCTAAGAGCGGCGCTGGATGTGTCACCGATCTGGGTAACAACGAACATGGAAAACGGGATTTCTCCTGCCCATCACACAAAACAAGAGATTCAAATCGTGTGGGATTTGCAATCTGTGTTCCAGCATCTTGCCTTCGCAAAATGTGCCTCTGATGTCCAGGATATCGCGTCGGCTGCCCCCGCTATCGGTCTTCTCTTTTGCTATCCAGATAATCTCTTCAAAGGCATCCCAATGGTCTACGTGTATCATCATTGGACCTGTTCCGGCTCTGGTGGCTGAGTGGCCTTTGTCATCGAATCTCATGTGGCATAGCAATCTTCGCTACATGATTCAGGCTATTCGATCATGCTGAAGGTTCCCTTTGATATTTCCTGCCGTAGCAGCCTCTGCCTCGTGGTCTACGATATTCACTGATGTTTTTATCGTCGCTGTTGACCTTATGTCGCCTACCAATCCAAAGGGACAGCTCCCAAGTTGCGATTGTCGCTAATAGAAGCAAATATGTGCGAAGTTTGGCTCATCAATTTTTAGAGGCACAGCACTTTGCCCCTGACCTGTCGCGCTTTTCTCGTGTTTGGTCTCCTCGCGGTGTTTGTCGCATGGTGGCATTCCGTCGGTCAAGCAGCTCGAAAGACAGCAGGGCGACGACGGTCACGTCTTTATCTTGTGATAGGACAATCCTCCATCTTATCCAAGGGCCCGTCAAGTCGTATATAATTCGCAACCCACAGTGGTTGTTGGCCGTGTATATTGTGTGCGCTCACGGATGCATCTAGCCGCGCTCAAGTCGTAGCGTGTTGCCATGTCTTCCACCCACCGCGTTCATGTCCGTAGACGGGATCAAGTTTTCTTACCTCATATCGTATGTCGCCTACTCCATCAAAGAGCTCTTCCATCTGTCGTCGGCTTTGTTTTGTGGTATTGCGGTCTTCCTTTGCTGTCGCACAAGATCAACACTGTAGTCAGAGGCAGTCGCCGGTGCGGTGTGCTGCAACACCGCCAAGGCAATGGCGGCTTCCCGGGAGGGAGAGTGGCATTAAAACATTTAAGGATGCTCTTGAAGTTTGTAAATGCGACTGAGCCGGTGTCTGGAACCTATGGTTGAAGGCGTTGTTGGTGGTTGTCGGGTGATGCCTCGGCGAGGCTAGTGGACACCAACACCAAGAGATACCCGCCCCCTAACTTCGCACTACGGGCAGGATTTTTCGGCGCATCCCGAAGCGGACGTATCAAGAAAGCATCCAGACAGGCCATGCTTCCCAGGTTGCTTACCTGACAGTGGCAGACTTAAATCGCATCCCCTTGTACAGCGAATGCGACTTTAGGGTTTTGGCAACATAGACACTCCATGATAACCCTTGCATACACCAAGGCATGAGGCCGATGTATCTGCATGGGCTTTTTGCAACGTCTTAAAGCCCGCAATGTTGCATCGGCTTGTATAACTCCACATGTTGTGCTGTCTGGCTGGGCGTTTGATGCTGTCCATTGAGTATTATGTTTGCTCCATGTGATACACCATGTAAAGAGTTGGAATATGCTCACCCTCATCAACCGAGATGGGCGTTAGAAGTGGCAGTCGATGGGCAGTAGAAATGTGTAATATGGAACGGTTTACTTGTGGCTGCTCTGCATCATACTGCCAAAGTCTGCTACTACACCATATTGTCACCAAGGAACGCATAGACTCATTGAAATCTTTTCTTGGATCTAAGAATGGAGAACTCAATTGTCTTTGGGCTATATAATTTGATTGATTCGACCCCCCCTTTTTTTTTTACCAAAGGTTAGCCAACGGTATCTGGAAACCTCTCCGGTAATTCAGCTAGGAGAACACCGAACTAACAGTGAACAGGTCGGGAGTTGGATTGCGGTCGGCGGCGGAGAATGCTCTGCACAACGTGATCCATTTCTCATTAGAAGTACCTCATGAGAACCTTTTTGGTATCATCGACATATATTTGGTCATGATCTCAGCATGAAGTCTGTTGTATCAGTGATATGTACTGATGCAAGGACCTCTGCAACAACTCGATGGTTGTGATACTGAGTTAGGGGTGGAATGCCGTTTGACATAGCGGAGCTTTTGTGGCAGTAAATCTTTTCGCTGTCTTTTTTGGCTCCTTTTGTTGTTGTTCAGCCACATATCAACGCCGCCTTGCGGTGACTACCGCCGTGGCTGCTTCATCGTGTTGTCAGCCACACACACACGACGCTCGGGCACAACTGAGCGGCCATAGACTTTTTTGTCACACTTTGCTCCGACCAAAGATGACGTAGTCTCCTGGACTTGCAATTGAGGAAGTTCAATTATCTTTGGTCTATTTAATATTCTTTATTTGAAAGATCTTTCGCCGGTGGGAGAGAGGTGGCTCTCTCTCCTACCGGTGCTTGGCGGACTGCGCTGACGGTGACTACAGGGCGGACCGGAAGACCGGGTCGAGATAGGCAGTGGGTTCGAATCCCGCAGACGAAAAGCCTGCAATATACGCTTATGGGGCTCCCCGGCATTTTTGCCATTTTTTTTGTCCCCAAGCCACCCTCGCCATGAAGTTGCCAACTCAACAGGGTTCGTTCAGGCAAGAGCCCCTTTACACGCTGAGAGTACTACTAAGGGAGCTCAAGTGAGAGTCCTTTTGCTTGTCGATTGTAGCCTCACTTTGAGACACCTGCTCCTGTAGGAGCTCTACATCCACTGCTGGCGAATTACAGCGAGCAGTCAAACATTGAGAGATTGAGCACTCTTGAGAGCGCCAGCAAAAGCCACCAGGCCAACAGCATGAAGTTGAAGGGCCACATGCGAATTGGCCACACCCACACGTTTTTCTATAGCTCAAGCTTCTACCTCGGGACAAGGCAGCATCTCCTATGAGCAATCAGCATGCCAGGAGAAAGATTCGCTTTGCAATACAATCTGATTTACTTGGTCTAGAACAGGACGCGGGAGCGCTCCATGAACTGACTATCACAAAGGTCTAGCACATGATCACAGCGAAATTTGTATTTATTGCGTATTCTCGCATTCAAATTGATTCTACCCTGGGTTTTCCACACTATTGAACCGATATCAAAACTAAAACCCGAGTGCCTAGAACGAAAATCTTTGGCTCCTGGTTCAAACCCCAGTTATACTACCGCAATGGATATCCACCTTTGTTCGGCATTTTCCACTTTAAGCGCGCCATTCCTCGCCGATCAGATGAGCTCGTGAAAAACGATCCTCATGATGTGCGTGAAAGTCTCCAAGATTGTCTTCCAAATCGGTTTGGCGCGCGGAGCGCCGCCAACTTGAGCAGCACGAATAGCGAGCATTCGGCGCTGGCGAAGGCAAATGAGAGTGGGCGACGTAGGATGTTGCTCGAGCAGATGAAGGGCCACCATTCTGTGATGGAGAAGCCAGAAGATGATGACCGGCATATGGTCTCGCTGCGGGAGAGTGTAGAGGCGAAGTCCACGGTCTGTCATACGCATGGGAACCATCTCTGCCGATTTCGCTGTTAGTGTACGCAAGTGGACAGCAGGTTTTCACACACGTCAATAGGGGATTGCTAGAGGAAAGGTGAGTACTTACTGGGAGAATTTGATGGTTGTTTTTGGATCTGAGAGCTTAGGTGTGACTCGGATTGTGGTGGTGCAGCAAGTGATTTGGGGCAAAGTCCGTTGTGGTCGTCCTCCTAAGTCAGAAACCCTAGCGCGTATTTACGCCAGCAGATTCTCCTTCACTTAGCGAACAAATTGAAAGCCATTCTGTTTACCTTCCACTCCCTGTACTTCTGCTTTAGGCTCACGCACCCTTTAAGGCGATATTGCATCCAGTTTCCTCAGCCAGAATCGCCATTAGCATCATCAAAACCCACGTTTAACTCTCGGAGACGACCGCGGTCTCCAGAAACACAGAATGACTCCCGCCCCAGTTCGCTGCAGCTATGCTAGTGGCCCTTTGCACCCATGCCTGCTTCGAATATCTCAGCTCTCTTATCAAAAAAAAAGTATGCCAGCGGGTTAGGACTGCGCACAAAGGGCCATACAAACGACAGTGAAGACTATACGATGAGAACTGGGCGTCGCCTTGCTGGCTACCTCAGTCTGTGATGTGCGGACTTCAGACTGGCTTTGCGAATAGGGAATAGGAAAGCGCATGCGGCGTTGCAAAGGACAGTATGATAGTTACCCGCACTCCTTCTACGAAAGCGACTCTTCAGTCTTGGCTACGTAGTTCTATCGGCAGGAGTTCGTGGATTCAGCACACATGGTCAGCAATACATGATCGAAACCTGAGCGTTGATTACTTTTGAAGCTAGCATGTACTTCCAACAGACTGGCTCAACTATCTATATCTTTAGGTGGAGATGTTGACAGCGAGGTATGCTTGATGCCGTCCTTGGGGCGTTCAATTCGATTCTCCAGATTGTGCTTTTGCCGTCTTTTACGTACAGGTTGTCAGCCACGGGGGGAAAGACCGATGTCTCATATGAGAAAGTGACTCAGAGCATTGGAGTATTCCTCAGCATACCTCTGGGTGCTGCTGTCTTGACGCGATTACGGTTAAGGACGATGCTAGGTGAGGAGAGATACCAGAGACGGTTCATCCGCTACATTGTCTTCTTTCTGGAACAAGAAGTGTGACTGCCACCAAACTCTTCAGGTATGTTATTCGAGTTGTTTGTATGCTGAGATGAAGAGGCTAACAAACTGCTCCAACAGGTTGCTACGACTATCTATATCACGAGGCGCGGAAGCCCCGAAACTCCCCTGGCGAAGTATAACAGCGCGTTCGATCACAAGACGCAGAAGCTACCAATCTCCTCCAGCACACTGGCACACTTGTCGGTACCCTGCGGTGGGGAACAACACATTCAGCTATGATTTACCGCCTTATTTCAGGGCAAGACGCGCTGTTACCAATACATCCAAACATGTTTGAATGGATATAATCAGCCCAGGTCTTGACTTGCGCTTAGGAGACTATGTAGCAAGGGCGGTTTGGATTGGGTTGTATGCTCGGGGGATGTGGACTGCAGTCGTAATAATATTTCACGGGGATGTGGGGAATTAGGAATATAGTTTAATCATCATTTCGAATCTATGATTGAGGAGCAGCAGGATCAGTGTGTTTGTTTGGCTTCCATTCGATTTGTTTGTCTGGTTGTTGCTATTGCGGTGCTGATGGACAAATCCGCTAAGGCAAAAATGATTGGGATGTGCGGACTTCGCGAAATGCGAACGCGAACGTGGACGAATTGTAAGATATGTCAGATATACAGCCACAAATTTTCTAAACGTTAAACTTTTTTATTTTGGGAGTATGCATGATTTATCTATAGGGAGAATATTGTGAGAGGAGTTTGGCTCTAAATAAGTTTTTTTTATTTGGTGGACTTCGAATTTTGTAACGTCTTGGTAGTGCTGGGTTGGTGTACTTAATAAATTTGTGGGTTTGATATCGTTCTATTGATGGGAGGTAATAAAGAAATGACAAATAAGTGCGGATACTTCATACATTCCATAATTTTCTCCCACAAGATGGAACGAAATGGACTTGGATATATCTAGTGGTACTGTGAAGATGGCTATAACTCAGACCCAAAGACATTAAAACGTTGACATGAATTATGAGACAAACATGACGTGATGGTAGTTGTTTATTTAAAATGCGTGCGAGAAGAGATTATCTGATCTTCTAGTCGCCGTAGGTGTTGCATAGTCGGGAGTAAGGTGCGAATTGGTGTTGGAGAAATAGCGGATATTTCGGGAATGTAATTATTTCAGCCCGAACTACTTTCTGAGTTTCTTTCGCCTTTTTCTATTGAAAGGGGTTTTAAGTCAGTACGGTGCTTGATTGCTATGCAATCGCCGCTATAGGCTCAGGGCTTGTCACGATAGTCAGAAATACATCATCACTCGTCACTCCTTTCCAAAGTTCATAACTCTCAATCAGAGAAGCGGAAGATCAAAGAGTATCTCGAAAGAATCCAGGTTCAGATCCGTATGGTTGAGTTACCGTACATTTAACCGGCCGTATTCCAACCCAAGACTAGTAATCCGCTGATCCACGAAGCAAACCCTAACGCCCAAAGCAATGACATGAAGGTCCGCCATCAGGAAGACCTTAGCCACCTAACAGCGTTCGAAGTGCTCTCTGCAGAATGAGCAGCTCTTACCATACCATAATCAAAATCTGCTTCCACCTTCAAAAAGCACGAATCTCCGCCCAGTGCAATTCACTCTACCTTGCTCAAAGCTCATATGTCGAAGTTCCAGTGAGACCCTACATCTAAATTTCCTCATCTTCATCATACACATGGCCATCATGCATACCCTGAGAAGGGAATTCTGCTCCGGGAGCATAACTCTTGACATTGCCGTAGACGTCGTCGAGGTACTCGCTACCGGGTGGGTAGTTGCGCATGTTGGACACGCGATGGGTGATGTAAGCCATGGGTGAAGAGCGATCGTTGGGAGGATAACCGTAGGGTTGATAGCCATTGACATCGGCGATGGGGACGGGAGAAGCAGCCGCTGGAGGATTGGTGAGGAGGAATCCATGCCCAGCGTTTCTCGAGTGCATGGTGTTGCGCGGGGCCCGGTGGGTTGGAGAGGCAAAGTCGATGGGAGATTCAGTCAAGGGGATCGGGCTGGGACTGTCGGTTTGCTCTTTTGGTGTGAAGGTTAGTTTATGCTTCGCATATCGTACGGCATGAATGTAACTGACCCTTCTTGATGCCACGTAGTGTGTTGCCTTTACGGGCTGAGGTAGGCTTAGGCTTCTTGGTTGGGGTCTCCATCTCGTCCTCAGAGGAGGTCATATGATCTTCAGCATCAGACTCGCCGTCAATCTTCTTCTTGCGTTTCTGAGCGCTTCCATTGGCGGAAGAGCGAGGTGTCTTGGAAACAGGAGCCTTAGGTTGACGGGGCGTGGTAATTACGTTCATGATCTTGGTGGTTTTGGCGCTGCCACCTGACTTGATGCCAGTCATTTGACAGAGCCTGTAGTAGCGCTCGGACAAGGCTCGCTTGGTGGGCTGCTCTCCATCATTTGCTTTGCGATATTAATAGCTTGATCTTTGGGGGGCGGGGACAGAGGGAAGACTTGCGCCAGCCTTGCTTAATGGTGTCAAAGTTGGGTTTGATTTCGTGCGTCTTGATGAGGGTCAAGAAGAGGCGACGATCGTTATCTGCGTCCCACTTCATAGTTGCTAGAGTACTGATGAGTATTCGCGACCTTCACTTTGATTGTGGGGTTGGAGAGTAGAGTAAGCAGTTTGTGAAACAGATTTTGGATCAAGGAGCTGGCTCTTCTAGATTGATGTTAGTGAGCTGAAGTGGAAGTGAAGTGTCATGGGATACACACATCCGTTAGGTTAGAGAAAAAGGTGTGGTTATTGTGGGTGATGTGAGTGGCCAAAACAAGTTGCCATGTGGGTGTGGGCGTATTATTTAAACGAGTAGTGTGGGCACTAGAGTGAAAAAATTTATATACGTGGTGAGGTGAAAGAGGTATGAGAGTGAAGATGAAAGTATAGTAGCGAAGAGCACACCAGAAGTCGCAGCGTTCTGTTAGGAAGTCGGCAGTCCCTAGTGAAGTTACATGCGTTGGAGTAAGAGAAACCCTTGGGACACCTGCATTGGACTGTGATAGCACTTTGGGAGTGCATAATGGGCACTTTGTCGGCATGCATGTCTGGCGATATTAGGGAGGTTCTACTGTGATACAGCTTGTTCCCGTAAGTGACGACGACTGGAAAGCTGACGACGCCTTGCTAAGCAGGTATCAAGTTCTATACATAATAAATCAGAAATAAAGCATTCAAGAGAAAAGCATCATCAAAGAAGTTAAGGAAGCGAGCAATTGTACGCCATCTCATTTTATCCGCCCCCGGTTAATCCTGTGTTGCTACCGGCCCCGTCATATTTCCGATGTAATCTCATTCCCCATCCAAAGAAACACAGAATTCACAAATTTCCAATCGCATCCAGTATTTGTGCACACGAATTACCATTCCATCGTGCATTCATCGTGACAAGGACCTGGGCAAAGAGACCAGTCATATCATGCACAATTAACTCCGCTGTCACTATGTACGTCTCTTACGAATTTGTCGAAATGCAGGTCGAAATGCAGGTCCCAGTCTACCGACTCCTGATACGTAACGCCCATGAAAACTTCAGAGAGTTCATTGTCGTGTGGTATTGAAGTCGCCAATCATCATTGACACCCGGTCGAGTCAAGGTGTGTGATAAGAGCGTAACAATACTACATCATGCACGGCTCCAGAACACACAACATCTACCCCAATACTCAGATCCAAAACATCCAGTCCCAAAACGAGCAATCCTATCCACTCATACTCCCCACAAAACAAAAATCTCATACATACATACATACGTACCCTCGCATCCACCGTTACACACAGACGCATCCCCTGTCTAGCGCCACATCCACCTCAACTCTATTCGATCGTCACTTTTTCTTTGCGTCGACTCGATAATTGTCCTGCCATTGCGCAAAAATACGAATTCTCATGCTGTAAATGTACACGAAAGCGATGAAATGCACTGGTGACTCACGAGCTGCAGAGAGATGTCTGGGGTGTAGGGACATGGAGGGACGGATGTGAACGGGGATGTAGAGGGATTGGAAAGGGGATGGAATATAGAATGAGGTTCCACAACATAGTTGAAAGACTGTGGAAAATGAGATAACTAGTAGTGTAATTGCCTGGTGACTGTTGCCTGTTGCCTGTTGCGATGGGTGATGAGATGGGGATCGGAGAAAGTGCATGGTTGATGGGTATGGGGATGCGGGAACGGACTTGAGAGGTGTGAGTCAGTGTTGTTGCGGAGGGTACCAGACGGTATTCCTTGTTCTCGTATGGCTTGAGGATGCGATGTACATTGGTTCTTGGGTAACGGTACCTTGAGCGCGTTTGGGGTTGAGAGTTCGTAACGCATGTTAGGAACACCCGTGGTGTGATGCTGCAGGACTGCACACAAGACGATAGCTTTGGGGCACTTGTTTTGCATCAGTCGAAGTGCTGGCTGAAATTCGCCATATTTGATCTTCATAATGTACGAGTGATATGAAGCTGTTAGTTTTGAATAAGATGCATCATGATCCAGACACACTAAGTACACTGCAACTAAAGGACCAAAACTTCCCAATAACAAGCATATTCTCACCCATGTGGAGCTGGGGTGGAAGCATCGCATCTTGAACAGATACGGCATAAGATCCCCCAGCATTACACGTTTCTACAGATAGAACCACTCACCCAACACAATGCAAGTACATAGAAGCACATGAAATTGAATGACGTTATGTATTCCTCATAAGTTCATCAAAGACCGAGAGCATCCACCACACCTCATCCATGTCCTCCGTATCCCTACTCTACTACAGGAATAAGAAATATTCCCGACCTCATAATCTCAGTCCCAGCTCCTCCACACTAAACTCCGTGATTCCTAATATTGAACATCTCGCCATCAAGTATTCGAGGCCATGGCAGTAGCATAATCATTCAAAACAATGGAAATGTATACCATAGGTACCACGTCGGTCCTCAAATCCAGTCCGACTCTGAGGTACACTCATGCTCGGGAGTTCCTTCGTCCTCGGTGTGCCCTGGCATCTCCTCATCAAACATATCGCCATCGTCATAGTCATAGTAAACCGGTTCCTTCTTAACAGGCGCACTGGGC
Source organism: Acrocalymma vagum (assembly GCA_028476805.1). NCBI lineage: Eukaryota > Fungi > Ascomycota > Dothideomycetes > Pleosporales > Acrocalymmaceae > Acrocalymma > Acrocalymma vagum. The sequence continues at coordinate 304,521 of JAQGEP010000016.1, forward strand.
ATATAAGAACCATTCTTATTAGCCTTGGTGACGCGACCAGTTCTGACTCCTATGCGCACTATCAGCATTGACATTCACATTCACATTTTTCCTCCCTCTGGTCCAGCGCAGTCCAGTTCAATATTTCGATTCAGGAACGCAGACACGAATGATATAATAGAGAGGGGTGTAAAGACACACCATTCTTCCCACCACCAGCAGACTTGCTTTTACGAGCAGAACCTGCCGCACCGGTTCTCGGACGCGCAGGACTCGGTGCGGGAGCATCGCGGCCTGCTTTCTCTGCTTCTTTGCGCAGCTCGAGCGCTTTCTTCTTAGGCTTGCGGAGGAAGTTTTCGATGGCGTTGTAGGTGGCTTCCGGGCCGAAGAGGCGGGCTACTTCTCTGCAGTTGATCTGGTAGTGTGGGTGACATGTTAGCGGGCTGAGAGTGTTGGCCTAGTGCTGGAAGTAAGTGGGTGGATACGTACACTGCCACCAACAGACCCAATGATCGCTGCGAGAATGCGATCATTGGTGTCTTTGTTCTGCCAATCGATAGGCATTTTGATGGTTTGCAAGCGGGTTTATTTTGTTTGATAGTACTATTCCGGTTTATCTCAGCAATCGTACTCCTCTGCCTTCAGTGCAGTAAATCGAACTGGTTCGAAGCAGCAAGTCCGTATTAACAGAAAAGAGGGAACACAATACAATGGTGTTCGTAGGGGCAGCTGAGGTTTCGTTGTGCGCTGATGTAATGTGGTATGCGGTCGCTCGAAGTACAAGATATGAGAAAGCTTATGCGGAAGTATAGTAGAAGAGCAGAGAGAAAAGAATCGCAGGAACTGAACGAAACAGACCTAGCTGTAAATCACACAAAAAGCACACTCACAGTTTCCAAAACGCCTAAAGAATGCCGTTCTCGTAGCCGTTTCTCAAATCTCGTTCACCTTGATGTGTGCGTCGTGTCGCCTCGTAGAAAGACAGAAACAAAACAACACACGAAAATCCTCGGAGAAATCACATTTTATATCACACTGACTTTACCCCGCAACCAAGAATAACGCTGATGCCTAGGCAGCTGTCCTTTTTTCTTTTTTTCCCCCGGTGAAAGTGAGAGCTCGTCGCATGTAGCAACGGCAACCGCATGGCTGGGCACAACGTAACCGCCACGCTTTTCCCGGACTGCATTTCATTTCACCATGTACATACGCACAAGTTTGACTCATCACCTGAGACCGCGCCTTCGTGTCCCGCGCGTTCTGCGCATGCAGTGGACAAGGAGAGAGATTGCTGGGATTCGGGTGGTTGTGCTGTGGTGTGTTTCTATGCATGCATTTTCATGCTGAGGAGATTGGATTGCTTTGTGTAACGGCGGGATGGGATGGGGACTTGGCTTGCAGTATACTACCTATACATGTAAAAATGCATACTCTGGAACAATTTGAGTTTCTGGGAACATGGTTCTATGCAGTATGTCATAGCTGTGTAGTTGGCATCGTGGCCTTCGCAGAGGTCGAAGCGTTTGAGCGTGGAAGATGATTTGGACAAGGGAAATTATTTTACATTATTGATACTCCTGGACTACAAAATTACGTGCGAGAAACACACTCTCAAAAGACTCCTAATGCTGTATACTGTAATCCCATTCTATTCCATTCCAACCGTCCCATCTTCCAAGTCTTCAAGCAGTAAAGAACCTACATGCACATCAGCCCACATCATTTACCCCCCCCCCCCCTACTACTACCACCGCCACTTCTTCCCCTGCTGCCCATCTCCAGCTTCACCCCCTTTCTCAACATCCGTTATCATCCTCTTCGGCAGATATTGCGGATGAATCCTATCCCTACACTCAGAAAAACACTTCCCACAAATCCACCATCTTACCCCATGACGCAGCACCGCCTTACAACTCCCGCACTTTGCCCCTTGTCTAAACGCCATCTCGCGAGTTTGCTGCACGTATTTATCATGTCTGGTGCTCTGGAGAGCGATCACGTCGGCGGTGAAGCATGTTTGACACATGTTTTGGAGTTCATGACTGTGGTCTTGTTTGAGGCAGCGGCATGGGTGGCCCGATTGTCGCTTGCGTTGGCGGGATGTGTATTGGCGTTTGTAGCAGGTGGTGCAATAGGGTATGCACTTGTTGAGATGACGTTTTCCGGGGAGCCCAGGGAGGTAGCGTTCGGTTTTGCAGCCCTGTGGGAGAGCATGTTAGCGTTACAACGGGGATGTTGGAAAAATGGCATATAGAAAAAGTATACATACATTGCAAATTGGTTTGTTGCAGTATAGACAGCCTTGTTTGGAGGCGGGCATGCAGCAACGTGTTCGTAACTTGCTGGTTCGGTACTCCATGTCGCCTGCTGGGAACACTGCTTCTCGAACCGCGCGGGAGGCGAGACTGAGACTGACGATGTCGTCATAATGGCTATATGAGGCGATATCTAACAGAATATGCTCAATAGTAAGCACTCGCACCAGATTTAGATTCTGGATGTTGATGCCATCGAATTTGGGGTGGTAGGTTGGCGCGTTATTCAATAGAGACTTTGGGGATCCCCTGAGACCTTGTATCTGTTTGCGGATGGCATGAATACTATAACGGAGTTGAGGCGCAATGAAATCGTTGAAGCAGACGAAAGGAATTCCTAGTGGAATAGCAAGCCAGACAAATGGTCGCCAGGCATTGAGAAGACTCTGTTCACGTCCGTCAAAGAATATACCAATGTATGCAGCGAACATCTGGAAGAAACTATGACTAGTCAGTTTTGAATTAGAAAAATCGCATGGTAACTGTGGAATCATACACAATTGCAACATTTGCGCCCCAGGTCGATACGTAATCTCTGCAGATACCTTCAGCAGCCGTTGCATTTTTCCCATTTATCTCCGCGATGGCAACGAAGTAGCTCTTGTGGCCTTCCACAACTTGCCAAGTTTGTGACTTGCTTCCTTTGCAACCATTCACGGTTCCAGGTAGGAACACACCTTGCATCCCAACGGCGGTCGCAAGTGTTACTCCGATGGCTAAGTCAACCAAACCATGGACGAATGCCCAAGGACCATGCCATTTCCAGAGCAACGGGACAGAAATGAAGTTCCAAGAGAATATTATAAGACACAGTTGAACAGTTAGCTTCCATACACATGGAAATACAAGTGTGGGTAGATGACGATAACTTACAGCAATATATGCTAATAAGAAACTAACGTTCGTTCTCTCGTTGTACGGCCACTCGCTCAACTCGGGGTGTTCCTTTGTGAACTCCCAGACTTTCTTCAGGTCGAACGCAACAACCGCAGCCGCAATAAGAAGTCCGACCTTAACTATCATCATCCAAACCATGGTCGCTCTATCAGTGGACTTGGGCATCTTCATATTCGAGGGCCCGATCACGGGCTTCAATAAGAAATCGTAGGCCATGGTGTTGACGAAGCGCTGTGAGATGTTGCTATATGGCCTCCAACACGGTATAAGAGGTACCAATTCATGCGGCGGCCCCGCAGAGCCTGAAGTGAAAATGAAGTCGGGAACTGGGGTTTGACTGTGGATCTATTGCGTATGTACCACTCGCTCACTATCAGGCTGGAGCGTAGGGCTGAATGGCAGCCAAAATCGAGGTTGTCATTGAGCTTGTGGAAAATCGTGATTGAATTGAATAGTATTCGTTCACACTGAAGGTCGCGACTCTCTGGCCCAAGTGTCGAAACGAAGGTGCCTGGCAAAGGGTGCAAGGCTGAGCCTGTGGTTCGTATTTCCTCGTGATCTTGGCTGAGGGCGCGGTAGGCTGCTACATGCTAGGCGCAAACCAAACCAAAGAACGCTTTTCCCAACAGAGTCCCCGCTGCCGATGCGGTTATGGCGCCCACAAATGCGACAAATACTAAAGCCTGGTCAGTGATTAGGAGGGTGGTGAGATTGCCCCAGAGCTCAGGTTATATTATCAAGCCAGCCCAGAGGGAGCTTCACCATACACCATGCCAGGGTCCCTAGCAGCCGGGGCGAGACAATTAGACAAGCCACAAACAGTCCCCACCTTACCACTTACTGCCGCAGCAGTGAAAGTTGCACAAATGGAAGATTAGATATGCGAAGACTTAAAAGCATACGGAGAGGTGCTCCAGCGCGATGCGCACATGCGTCTATGCGCACGTTGGTGGAAAGTAATTGATATTGATATAGATAGATATGACGGGTAAGGATGCGCCACATAATTCGTACAACCACACCAGTATGTTCAAAGATACCATCCCTTACCAAATCAAGAAATTAGACTTTTAGTTTCCTTTTCCCTTTGCCATCGTCCCAGTCTCTCTTCGCTCTGTGATCTGCTTTATGCCTCTTTGCCTCTTCTAACGGGTCTATGACCAGCAGCTCCTCCTCATTTTTCCTCTTCCACTCCAGGTCCTTGCCGAGGCGATCTTTAGCAAAGCTTAGTGAATGCGACATCCAACCCGTATCGTCGTCTGAATCGTCCTGCTCCTGTTTATCCCATGCCGTACATGACTGGCAACCGACGATGAAGTGTAAGTCGCAAGGCATTTCCTCCTCGTCTTGTGCGTTGGTCTTCTTAGATTCCTGTATCTCCGCTTTCTCGTCGTCTTCTGGTAGCTGAGGCACTTTACTTTTAGATGCAGCCGCCGGCTCAGCCGCTTCTAGCTTGGACTTAAATTTTGACAGAATATCTAGCGCAGCTTGTTCCTGTGCCGCTGTGCTGCCGCCTGTGCCTCGTTTCCGGCCTCGTGTTGTTGAGGTAGGAACCATCGATTCAAGCAATGACTTCTTTTTCGTTGGCTCCGCCCTCTGGGTAGTTACATTTCGTCTCATTGATGCTTTGAGTTCCGCAATTTGGGCATTCACTCGATCGAGCTTGGACTGTTTCTCCGACTCTGGTGACAGCTCCCGTGGAGATGGGCTGCGAGCTTTCTCTTGTGGTGACCTGGGTGCGGCTGCTTTCTTGGTAGGCCTTGGTGATGGCGACCGGGATGGGGACTTTCGAGTTGTCTTGCGGATAGGTATGGCTCTCTCTTCAGGCGGTGATTTGGGCTTAGATGTATTGTTGAGCGCAGATGGCTTCTCTGGTCCAGCACTGACGAGCTTTGCATTGTATTTTGGCTTTTTAGCAACTGGTGCTGAGTCGACGTCACCCTCATCGTCTCCGAAACTGAGGACATTCTTGCCAGCTTTCCTTTTAGGTTTCTTGACCTTCTTTATCTCCGTTTCTGTCCGTTCAGCTACCCGCGCCCTCTTTACCATGTCATCATATGGATTGACGATGATCTCAGTGCCTGTGATCTTTGTGGGATACAGTGGCCTGTCCTCGCTCCCTTCAGCGATCTCGGCTTCCGCCATTTTCATCAGATTGTAAATGGTGTCGCCAGCGATTCGGCCAAAGAGCGTGTTCTTGCCCTGGAGTTCTGGCGTCGCGCCCAGAGTGAAGAAGAACTGGCTGCCATTGTCATCACTCTTTCCGGTATTCGCCATGCCCAGCAGGCCTCTCCGATTGAACTTCAGCCGGCTGTGGAACTCGTCGGCAAAGGGTTCGCCATCGTAGCTACTCTCGCCGCCTTGGCCGGTGCCAGTGGGGTCGCCGCCCTGCAGGATGAAGCCGCTGACAAGGCGATGGAACACAGTGTTGTCATAGTAGCCGTCGAGACATAGCTGCAGGAAGTTGCGAGAAGCGAGGGGTGTTTGTTTTGCGAAGAGCTCAAGCTCGAGATCGCCGGTGGTGGTGTGCAGGAGGACTTTTGCCGTGGGATTTGGCTCCAAATTGTACGTCGCACTCATTCTGGCGGCAAGTGCAGACAGTCGCACACCCAGAACGGGGCAGAGTTGCGATTGTGTGTGGGTGGGCCCGTTGTTGTGCTTATTATGATGAAGCTTAACAAGTGAGCTCTGAAATTCTGCCAGTGAGGGAAGCATCACCGCCCACGAACCAGATCCGATGCCGTTTTGGGACTAGCGCATCCACTCTGCAAAGTGCCATGTGGCCGACGTCACTGCGTCACTGCCGTCACACTGAGGCTGCCCCGAACGACTCGTGCCACTGCGAATCCCTTTAAACACTCCAAGACCCCTTTGATGATGCGGGTAATCGACATATAAGCCTTTAGCCTCTCCTTCCCACCCTCTGCGCCCCTCCCAGCTTGCCTTGCGTCTCTCCGCGGGGCTTGCTCTAGCCCAGACCTGTCAAAATGCTTCCCTACATCAATGCGCGTAAGTCCCTGGAACGGCCAGGCCCTGTGGCGCATGCTAACAACTTCATTCAGCATTCGAATACATTGGCAAATCACTTGGAACTTCGGCAGACGAGCGTATGTTTACACAAAAAACAACTTCTCTTCCCTTCAGTGTTACTAAAAGTTTTTCTTGCCCTCAGTAAAACTCGTCTCCACCTTCTACTTATCTTTCCCTTTGGCTGCTGTTCTGAAGCGTCTGCCGGACAGCGAGCCATGGAAAAAGAACGCTTTCATAATAGGGTATGAATTAATAGTCATCCCATTTCTCTAGAGCGCCCACTAAAACATTTTAGCATCTCCTTGTTCTACCTGCTTGGCCTATTCGACCTATGGGACGGTCTGCGTACAATCCTTATTAGCTCCGGGGGCGCATACTTGATTGCTTCCAGAATCAACTCACCCTACATGCCTTGGATCGGATTTGTATTCCTCATGGGCCACATGTCGGTCAACCACATCTATCGTCAAATGCTAAACGACCCCTCCGTCGTCGACATTACCGGAGCCCAGATGGTTTTGATCATGAAGCTCACTGCCTTTTGCTGGAATGTACAAGACGGTCGCCTTCCGGACTCTGAGCTTTCAGACTTCCAAAAAGAGCATGCTGTTCGGACGTTACCAAGTCTGATTGATTACGCTGGCTACGTCTTCTTCTTTCCCGGTCTTATGGCTGGTCCTGCATTTGATTACTGCGATTACAGTCGTTACATCACCACCACTATGTTCACCTTGCCCCCTGGAACTGACCCCTCAAAAGCACCTCCGACACGTAAGAAGCGAAAGATACCTAGGAGTGGGACGCCAGCTGCATTCAAGGCATTATACGGGACAATTTGGATAATTGCTTTCTTGCAATTCTCTGGTTACTACTACCCAAGCTTTTACCTAAGTGATGAATACATGAAATACGGCTTCCTCCGACGCATCTGGCTCTTGTACATGCTTGGTCTCACCACTCGCATGAAGTACTATGGTGTGTGGAGTCTTGCAGAAGGTGCTTGCATCCTTTCAGGCATTGGATACAACGGCGTTGACCCTGTGACGGGACGCGCAAAATGGGACCGCCTTACCAATATTAAGCCTCTTGAAATTGAGTTTGCGCAAAATACACGTGCATTCTTGGGATCGTGGAACATCAATACCAACCTGTGGCTCAGAAACTATGTGTATCTTCGCGTCACTCCAAAGGGAAAGAAGCCAGGCTTCAGGGCTACACTAGCAACATTCGTTACGAGCGCATTCTGGCACGGTTTTTACCCTGGCTACTACCTAGCCTTCGTGCTAGCATCTTTGCTTCAAACCACTGCAAAGAGTAAGTCATCCAGCATCTCACCTATTGCAAGCCACTAACATATATCAGATGGCCGCCGCATGATCCGCCCCTTCTTCCTGACCCCCGATGGCAAATCCCCTCTACCTTCAAAACGCTACTACGACATATTCACCATGCTCCTCACGCAACTCGCCTTCTCCTTCTGCGTCGCCCCTTTCATCCTCCTCGGCTTCTCCCCCACACTCCTTGTCTGGTCCCGTGTCTACTTCTACACCATCATCGGCGTCATCGCCTCCTTCGCCATATTCTCCCGCTCCCTCCCCATCCGCAAGCAACTTCTCAAACGCCTGTCCGCCCGCACAGCTACCGCCGACATCGATCAGGTGGGCAAGGTCGCGAAGGATCAAGTGCGCAAGGAACGCCTGCTGCAAACTGAGAGCTCGGATCCTACGAGTATGAGGAAGGCACCCACGCTAGGCATTGCAGACGATCCTGAGGCGGAAATCGATGAGATTGTTGCGGAGGTGAAGAAGGAGATTGAGGAGAGGAGGCGGAGGGGGAGTTTGGTACAAGGTTTTGATGTCAAGAAAGCGGTGGATGAGAAGTTGAAGGAGTTCAAGAAGTCTTCCGGGATGAAGTGATTGAATGCGTGGTGTGGGAGTGGAAAGTGAATCAGGGAATAGAGAGAGGAGCGTTTACTATATGCAGAGGGTACGTGTGGAATGGTCGTTGGTGGTATTTCCGAGACTTGGTCGAGGAGCGTGATTAGTGGGCTATTTAGTAGGGTTGAAGTTGACATTGTTTTTCTTAGACTTGGTATCTCTTTTAGTGTCGACATCTTTAGACAGCTATAGGTATCTGTGTCTGTTCCTGTTCCGCATTTGGCCTTTGGTTATACTTTAGCGGGTAGCTTTACGGGATTTTTTGGAAGCTCGATAGCTACTTATCTATTTACAAAAACATCAAACAACAATATATCTATCCAACACTTAAGGTAGCATAAACACAGTGGTGGTTCGATTGGTCCACACCCACCTTCCCAGCGAATGTCGAAGGTGCATCTAGAGTGCTCTATGAATTCATCACATCGCCTCTAATCGCTCCCGTCATATGAAGTATCGTGTTCTCATTCACTACGTTAGCTATTACTGAGATATTCTACCTCTAATGTTTCTGCTAAATCTGATGCTTTTTACTTAATGCTCATGAGCCTCTTCATTGCACCCGCAATCGGATCCAAAATCTCTCCTAGCTTGCCTAGCTTCCTTCATCCAGGGTTCGAGCTCTACTTCTCGTTTCTTCTCAGCCCTGCTCCAGCCAGGCTTTCCGCCTGTTCCTTTATGAGGGTGGCCGTGAGTGCCTTCTTCTTTCACAATCGCATCCAACCAAGCTGCTAATCGGACACCTGCCTTGGCAATCTGCTTTTGCACGACCGGGATGGCCTTTTCGTAGTACTCCCCACCGAGTTCTTTGTTTGTTACAGCCTCCGCACCATCTGGAATCACAGTAGAGCATACGTAGGCGTTGGAGTCGGTCGCCCAGAGCATAGATGTTTCGATAGCATCATTGATGTTCAGGCCCTTTGTCCAGCTCTTTGATTCCTTGGCGTACTTGCCCTTTTTGATGTCCTTGGTTAAGTTCGCAGCCCAATTGCGTGCAGTGTCTTGTGAGAAGGGGCCAATGAGCTTCTCTGGGATATTGGTGTCCCAAATGCGGTGCAGATTAAATCCTTTACCATCGAAGGTAACGTTGATCAGATTGCCGCCAATTGCCAAGTTTTCCACGTGAAGCGGCTGGTGGATGTCGCCGGTGAAATGAATGATCCACTTGAGTGCCTTTTGCTGCTCTTCAATGCCTACTCCTTTTTGTGTTACGCGAGTGGTGTAGTTTGCAATCGCTGACACAATGCAGCCGTCTTCTGGGCAATCGCGTTCAAAGTCAACATTGCAGCTTTCCGGGGGATTGTCCAAGGCGTCGATGTAATGGTAATGGGATGAGAACTCTCCTCCAGGTTCATTTCGATAGGAGTCAGCCCAAGTGGCGACATTGGCGAGGTAGTTGGACGACGTGTCATTGAGGATGCGTTGAGCAAATTTAGCGGCCTTATCGCACACAAGATTTTGTGCTATGAAGGCAACAGTCGTATGGCCCAATGCACCCCAAGCTGAAGCCTGAGATACCAGAGCAAGAAGAGGGATCAGAGCCACCTTGGAGGAAGTCATGGTAGGCAAACAAAGGTCGAGAACGACGGAAGTGAAAAGGAAGCCGTGGTAAGTGAAGGTCAGCAATGGGCTGGTCATATATATACGGTTGTCTACATGTCATAATTTAGTCGCGTCCATCCAGATATCTTCCCGCTCGGTCATGTCCGTTCATGATCCCCTCAACTTTCCCAGAATTTGGTATGCAGGGCCGGGATGGCTAAGCCTAATCAGGAATGTCCTTAAGGAAGGTCGGAGAAGGCGCTCCTCCAAGCTCACGTTTTGAACACTGATTGGAGGAACGCAAGGTGGAGGGTCGTGCGCGATTGTAGAGCGGATGGACAAGTACAACGATAAACGAACCAAATGATAAACGGTACCTGCAGTATGCATTCACATGCGCCTCAGAGGTCACAGATTGGTGTACTTAAAAAAAAAGGTCTATCAAGTTCGTGTTAATCAAAGGGTATCTCAAATTTTTGAGCAATTGGTGAGCTCCTTGGAGAAAAGTAATAATCATAGAGCAGGAATAGGTTCTGCGGGGATTTGTTGATCATTCGGGCCCTCGGCAGGCCCGTCATTGTCTGCGGTCTCTTCCGTTGGTTCCGGTCTGCCTTCAAATAGGCGAATCCACCACGCTGGAGGGTCAAGAGGGCTATGATTACCGTGTAACGGTGGATAGACGTCGTTAAAAAAGTACCAAACTGTCGTCATTGTCAGCATCAGCGGAATCTAAACAATAACCTTGGCAAACATACTGTGGCCGACAACAATACCACATAACTCATCCTTGGGTACATTTCCGTGCATGACCAACGAGAAACACAATAACACCCAAGGCAGGTATGGGGCCCGAAATACTAATAGTCCGAGAAAGCTTAACATCGTGTCTGGGTTCTTTCGGCTCCAGATGTAAATGAGTGTGCTCGAGAGTGCTGAACCTAGAAAGGCCATGGAGAACATTGGTGCTATACAGAGAAGGAGTGTCGAGGCAAATGTCAACAGCCAGGAGAAATGCGCGGGTGAGCGTCCAGACGATTCTTCGAGAAGGCGGGAGTAGCGCTGGAGGAAGAATATATGGTAGAGGAGGTCCAGACTTAGAGGACCAAAGTAAAAGAAGGTCGTTATGAGTCGCCAGTACTGCGAGAGGTTAGCATAAATGGCTTCAACATATTTTCAAATCGGTCCAACGTACTTGGCTCTTCAAGAAGACGGTGCGGAAGCTGTAGAAGAGCTGGAAGGGGGATATGATGTGACATTGCACCAGCACACTCGCACTCAGGGCGGCCGTCATCCACCATCGCGTGCACACAGGCATCTCATAGAACCATTGTTCCAGCGGAAACTGGCCCATCATGCCGTCGCCGCCAGCGAGCACATTCGCCATGACGATATCGGATCTCGGCTGTATGTTGTTCGGGGACAGGTGGAGCGAGAACGGCAACCGGTGAATTTAAACGGTAATACCCCCAGAAAGAAGGAAGGAGAGCAACGAGTGTGTCGTTCTAAGTAAGATGACAGGTGGAGGATATATGTGGGTGTGCGTAGTCACACCGGGGGTGAGGCTTTGGGCTACGTAACAATCTATTATAATGACCGGATGCGCCAAGCTGACAGCTCGTACATCTATCTAATCACCACGTGACTGTTAATTCATTCGAAGCTAGCTGTAAACAGATGGTAGTTTGCCAAGATCGAGAGATATGGTCAAAGCTCCATCCCAGCCACCCAATCCAGCCCCCTCAGTCAATGTTTTGTGATCGTGCTGAACCATCAACACCACGACCGACGCCCATACCCTAAGCGCGCAATCGCAGACTCCGCTATCGTCCCGCTCCGAACCTATCCTTCATCTTTCCTCGCCATATAAGACACCTACGGCGCGTAATATTCCCCTGTTTCACGCCTCGACGCGCCTTCAATCCTCTCGCGAACGTTCTTACCCATCCACGCGCCGACCGCCAACCTCCCGCGCAATCCGCACAACAAACACAACCCGCCTAAACATCTCCGTTTGCAAGTCTTGCATGCGATTCCCGCATTCCAAACACCGCAGTTGCTATGCCAAAGTCACCTGCTAGGCGCAATAAAGCGCGACCATCGCGCGGAGGGGGGAGGCAAAGCAGAGGAGGAGGCAGGACGAGCACAGGATCGAGGAGAGAATCTGGAAAGAGGCGTACGTTGTTTCTAAGCGAAGTTATTTTGCGGCATCGACAAGTTGTACTGACTTTGCGAAAACAGTGGGACAAACTGGGCCAGCACCAACTCGAACAAAACGATATAAACCCGGAACCGTAGCGCTACGCGAGATTCGCAGATATCAAAAGTCAACAGACCTACTTATTCTCAAACTTCCGTTTCAGCGATTGGTATGGATATTGCACTTGAAGATTCAATTGAGTTAGCAACTAACCGCACCGATTCAGGTTCGAGAAATCGCCTATCAACTTACTGATGACAACGGGCCCACTAGGTGGCAGAGCCAGGCTATAATGGCGCTGCAAGAGGCCACCGAAGCCTTTCTTGTCAATCTATTCCACGATGCAAATCTATGTGCAATACACGCAAAGCGCGTCACTATCCAGCAAAAAGACATACAGCTTGCGAGACGGTTACGCGCAGCATGGGGCGCCCCAGTTTAGCATTTCCTTTCTTCACTGCCCGCGAATGCTATTTTTTTTGTCTTATTCTACGCCAGCTTTAGGGTTTGAGGAAAGGTCTTTCTGGAGGCATTTGTACTTTTGTTTGGTTTCGATGTCACATAGGATTCTTTTTGCATGTATCTGGATGACGTTTCTTGGAGAGATTTCTGGCGGTGACTGGCGTTCAGAGGTCAGGTTTATGGAGTTGATGGCGGTCACAAGAGTCTTGTTATTGTATGGACCATTGATATACCAGATGGAGCACCAGGCCCGTCCGATGTGAGTGCGATTCCGCGCTCACGAAAGAGATAATTAACCAATTCTTCAAACACACTACTCGCCTTCCATTCTGAGTTCGGAGACCTTCTGCTTCCGTGACCGATCAGAGAAGGATCCTTTGAACCATTCCTCCTGTCCTACCTCACAATTGGTACGAGTCGCCATTAACATGGCTCCATCTCAAGTACCCACGTCACTTACCCCTCTCAGCTCTGCATCCATAGGATGGGAATCGTGGCTCTTCAGCAACCGTCAAATCGGAGTGAGCGCCACCACCGGATAAAAGCAACGACGCACATATTTTTTCTTCCACAATCTCTCCCGTAGCCGCGTTCCCGCCGCCGTACTTCCCGCTGGAGCATGCAATTCGCGTTTCGTACCGAGATTCTTGGAGGGCTAGGCTTCTCCCAGGGTGTTTGTTTCCTAGTATGAGGTTTTGGTTCTGGCATGGTCGTACAGGACAGCATCAATATCCATGTTCTTTGTACGGCCACGTCGACTAATTATGTGTCGCCGATATAACGCATTATATATCACGGACACCTAGCACCTGGGTTCATAGCGCAGATATTCCCAACGACGTGGAAACAAAAGAGAGTTGCACCACGTATCCAGGAAAGCGGGAATGAAGCACTCGAAACAACAGAAACGAAACATGTACCGTGAGCTTTCTAGCTGGCGACTTCGGATCGAAATACAGCTTATGCTTAGGCTTACTGTGAGGTCCTTTCTTTCTTCATCGGTGAAGCATTATCTGCCGGCGCCATGACTCCGCAGCACATAGTATTGTAGCGAGCGCCAGACAGATGAGTCGCATTTCGCGGAATTCCCGCACGAATCAAGGCGACGGGCAGATACAACGGGGCGTAAGCTGCAGAGTACCCGCACGCAGGGAGGGCCACGATGCAGGTGCAGGTTCAATTACAATCGACTTCCAAGAACTGTGTTTCCGTTCCCGTCTGAAGCATTGGGTTCGTTCCGAGGATGCAGACGCTGGGTTAACGTTCCCAAATTGAAAAAGAGACATGCATGGACAGCCCTAAAGCTAGGGGTTGAGCTTCGACCTACATCTATTGTAATAATACGCGTGAGAGCTGCAGGTGCTGTGAGCTCTATGTTTGTCTGGGGTGCGAGCTATCGTGTAAGTATTTGAAGGAGGCGGTGGTCCCCTCGCATACCACTCTCTTCACTGATTTCTGTTCAAGTCAATTGCTGAGCTGATTCCTTCGGCATGGCTCCAATCGCACTAGCAACCGGTCTCCTCTCCTTGGCTTTCTTCGGCGTGTCTGCGTCCGCTGCTGCTCTCGCAGACAACAAGACGTATGAATACATTGTTGTTGGGTCTGGACCTGGCGGTGGCCCTCTTGCTGCCAACCTCGCAAGAGCTGGACACTCGGTTCTCCTAATCGAAGCCGGGGATGACCAAACGGAAAATTTGAATGTCTCGCAGTGGCTCAATTTCAATAGCGCGGGCAATGATCCGGCTACGCGCTGGGACTTCTTTGTTCGGCACTCTGATGACGATGCTCGGGAAGCTAGGTATCTTCATCGGACGTGGCGGAAGAGCGATGGAGGTTTCTATGTTGGCGTTGATCCTCCGCAAGGTGCTAAGCCGCTGGGAGTTGTAAGTGATAAGTTCCAATAGCACTCCAAAAAGCATTACTCATAATCTCACAGTACTATCCCCGTGCTGGTACGCTGGGCGGCTGCGCCATGCACAACGGGTAAGTCAAAATTATATCTGGGTCCTGCGGTCCGTTTATTCATACATAGATTGCAGATGTTTGACCATGAATCCCAACGACCTGGACTGGAACGACATCGCCGAAACAACAGGCGACGACACCTGGTCTGCGAAAAATATGCGCAAATACCTTGTCAGATTGGAGAAAGTGCACTATAACAGTACCTACATGCACGGTCACGACGGCTGGCTCGACATGACCATGCTGGACCCCGGTTTCACCACAAGCACAGACACCCAGCAGCTAGCTGCCCTCGCTGCTGAAGCCGCTGGCTACAAGTCTTTGGATGCGGGGAGACTGCTCCAGCGCGACATGAATGGTAATGAGAAAGACCGGGACAACCAGGTCGGGCCGTATGGAGGCGTTAGCCACATTAATCCTAATGGTCGCCGTTCATCACCTGGGTACTACGTTCGAGATACAACTAAGGAGGGAAAGTATCCCCTCACTTTATCATTAGATACCCTCGCAACCAAAGTCATCTTTGACAAGAAGGGCAAGAAGCCCAAGGCAATTGGAGTTGAATTCCTTCAAGGCAAGAGCTTGTATAGCGCTGATCCCCGTTATAATGCCAACGAGAAGGGAACACCCGGCAAGGCATATGCTTCCAAGGAGGTAATCCTTTCCGGGGGAGCGTTCAACACTCCCCAGATCTTGATGCTGTCTGGAATAGGGCCAGCCGCACACCTGAAGAAATTCGATATTCCAATCGTCGTAGATTCACCCGGTGTAGGCCAATCCATGGCCGACAACTACGAAGCTGGTATCTTGTCTTTAGGGAACCGCGCCGTGACGGGCATGGGCGAAATCTTCCCCAATTTCTGGAAGACGTCCCAAGGCGCTATCCGCGACATTTACATGTGGTGTGGCTCGTTCCTGTTCGAAGGGTTCTTCCCAGGGTAATGAACATCCGGATTCCCCTTTTATTAGTTTGCAGCAAACATGCAGTAGCTAACTGGTCCATTTTAGCTTCCCTAATCTCCCTCCTAACTTCAACACTACTTACGGCCCTAGCCAATATGAATGTGCACTTGTGCATATGAACCCACGGTCCCAAGCCGGCGTGGTGGAACTGCGCTCGGCAAATCCTCGCGACGTCCCGGCTATCAATCTCAACTTCTTCAAAGGGAAGGGGTCGGACAAAGATCTTACAGCGCTGGTTGAAGGCGTGCAATGGGTACGATCTTGGCTGGCGAAAGTCGATCCAAAGGCCGAAAACTCGCTTGCTCCGTTCAAAGAACTGCATCCGTGTGAAGGCGAAATCGGCAAGCAGAACTGCACAGTCGAGGCTCAGAAGACGTATCTCAAGGAGCAAGCGTATAGCCACCATGCATCCAGCAGCTGTCGCATTGGCGCAGACGACGACAGGATGGCGGTGCTGGATAGCAAGTTCCGCGTCCGGGGCGTGAGTGGGCTCCGGGTGGTGGACGCCAGTTCGTTCCCCAAGGTGCCTGGTGCCTTCCCGGTGCTACCGACGATGAGTAAGTGGGCAGTGCTGCATACGGCGTTTGTGATGGCTAACTTATGGCAGTGTTGAGCGAGAAGGCGACAGACGAAGTGTTGAAGGCTGCCAAGGCGAAGGGGTTCTGAGAGAATCAAGTGCCGCATTAGGTGTGCAAGAAAATATGACTTATACGGAGTATTTGTGCAGAACTGTTTTGATTTGAATTAGTTTGTTCAATTTCCTGAGTTTCGACAGCTCTGATTGCGATTCCCCTAGCTGTGTCTTGGTGCTGTCGAGTAAGTATCTACTATCTCTATTTGATTCATCAGTCCAAAAAGTGCAAATGATGCCCAAATTGGAAATCTGATCGGGACGCTCCCGATCAACGACGATCTCCCATGCACACGTTGCGAATGCCTGCTCGGCACTTTGATACAAGGTTTGCATGCGCGCCATCCATTGGCTTCTTTTGCCCGAACACCCAGAGGCTGCGGCTGAGGCTGCGGCGTCGGGTAGCAACCCAAACTGCTTCTGCATTGCTTCAATGTCCGCTTCAGGCAACCAGACCCGTTCATCTGCCGTAGCCTTTGCCTCTTAACTATTCTTCAGCAAAAGAACTTGCTGAAAAATAGCCGAACAAGCACCTAGCGGGTCTGGGACAATGCTGGTTCCCCAAAACTCTATTCTTCCTTGGAGGTACCTAGTCTTCGATTAGCGATACCGATCCCGCGTCACCTCAGCTCGCGTCAATGCCAGATGCAACACCACACGATAGTTATTCACGACGACATCAAAGAATTGTCAGTGACCCATTTCTAAGCACACCATCCTTCGTGTACAGAGATTGCCACGACTTCGAATCATAACCTATTAGTCGAGCAATTTCCTCATGGTTACACAATCAAACAATTAAAAAACTCTTCTCTTACTCTATTCTAGAACACTCACTGTCATCCAACCATCCCATACCCGCAATTCACCCCCTCGGTCCGACTCCGAACCTCCCGTCGTGGCGATCTGCAGGGACTTACCATGGCCACGCTACCTCTGCAGCATGGCTTTTCGTTTGAATGGCCATTCCGCCTCTCCAACCCTCATTTCCCTGCTCCGCAAGCCCATGAGTGGCCACTGATGAGTAGACTTTGCCTGACAACCGTAGCCTAGCCGAAGTCGCGCCAGACGGCTATACCCACGCACACGCACACGCATCCATTCTAGAAACAAAAGGGTTTCTGAATTGGGCAGCAAGAGTTCATGTGGAACGATTACTGGCGGGCACGGAGACCGTCGCAGCAAGGCGACTTGAACCTCAGTGCGCAAGCGCAGCGCACTCTGGGGGCCTATCGGATCCGCATAACCGTTTTGTGCATGGGTCTTGTAGGAATGGATTACACCGATGTCCCTGGTTCACCCGTTAACTTGCTACGTAGCGGTCGCCTTTTGCGTGTCATGGTGTGAGTTCAACATGGCGGGCCCGCTCGAGAGATTTGGATATTTCACACTATGGCCACTACGGGGACGGGGACGTCCCCACGTATTAAGGCCCCTGCTGCGCTGCTTGGGCGTTTGCTGTGATCTTCTTGAGAAGATATTTCCCCTTGTCTTCTTACTTCTTGTTGTTTGTGGTCTCTGTCGATCCGGTTCACTGACTGACTCTCTCCTTCTTTGCTTGTTTCCTGAAGTGAATGGTCGTTGGCGAACGATCACAGCACATTATTGACTTCTTTTTTTCTCATGTAGAACTACAGCGTAAGAGACGGAAGCATTATGAGCGTCCCGGATAACGGGCCCGTTATCGTAGGCATAACATGGTGGTTGACATTTCTGTGCGGAGCCTTCCTCGCACTCCGCATCTACGCGAAAGTGAGTCGACGACAAGGTCTTTGGTGGGATGACCACATCTTGATTCTATCCTGGGTACGTTCGATACATTTCCTCAGTTCAACTCGTAGCCCCATTGCCATACCACTGTAGTTCAGTCACATGAAATCCCGTCTCACCATCATCCAACCCACACCAAACTAACCAAGCCCACCAGTTCCTCCTCCTCGCTGAAGCTATAATTACCCAAATGGGCCAAAACATAGGATTCGGCAAACACTCTGCCGACATAGCCGTCGAGCATCTCCCCACCATTGCACTATACACTTCCATCGGCGCCTCAATATCCTGCTTCGCGTCAACCCTCTCCAAAATCTCCTTTGGAATCACACTCCTACGTCTCGTAACCGGCTCGCCTTATCTACAAATCTTCCTCTGGTGGTGCGTCATCACGCTATTCGTCGTCATGATTCCTTCGTCGCTATTTACCTGGATCCAATGCACGCCGCGGGAGAAGGCGTGGAACTTTATGGTCGAGGGCACGTGCTGGGATGACCGGATTACGATTCGTTATGGCATTTTCAATGCGGCGTACTGTGCGACTGTCGACTTTATTCTCGCGCTGCTGCCGTGGAAATTGATTTGGGGACTGAGGATGCGGTGGAGGGAGAAAGTGGGCGTGGGCATTGCGATGAGCATGGGCGTTTTGTAAGTCTTGACCGTATACACTGACACTGAACGGAACTATCATTCAGTACCCCAAATCACAAATACTAACGTCTTATCTTCCCAGAGCGGGCGTTTGCGCCATTGTAAAAGGCGTCTACATAATCCAACTCCGCCAACAAGATTTCTACTGTACGTCCTTTCTTCCCCACCCCAACCCAACCCAACCCAAACCAAACCAAACCAAACCAACACAACGCACTAACCCACCCTCCATAGACAACGGCAAAGACGTAACAATCTGGACCGCCGTCGAAACTGCCGTCGCCATAATCGGCGCCTCGATTCCCGTCCTCCGCGTCTTCTTCAAAGAAGCCGTATCCTCCTTCTCCGCCTCCCACGGCAAACCCACCCACTACAACGACTAAAAAAACGTGCATCTCTCCTCACTCAACCGTCTCGCAAGCCGGCGCACACGAACTAGAGCCTCGGGGATTATTACCGGCGGGAAGGACGGGCAGTGGGCGTCGCTGGATGATTATGGTGACGATGATGGCGCGAGTCAGAGCGGGATTTTAGGGAGGGATGGGAATGGGAATGCTGTTGGTATTGGTGGTGCGAAGGGGTTGCCGGATGAGGAGATTGGGACTGTGATTTCGAGTTCTCCGCCGAGGAATGTTAAGGGGATGGGTATTTTGCAGACGAGTACTGTTACGGTGGAAATTGAGGAGCGGCGGCATTCTGTGGATGGGAAGAGCTCGAGCTTTAGTTCGAGTGAGATGGAGGTTGAGGTTGGGGTTGAGGGGCGCAGATTGGGTTCTATGGATCGGAAAAGAGAGGCGTGAATAGATTTCCCCTCCCTTTTGTTTTTTTCTTTCTTTTCTCTTTGGATTGGATTGGATTCGGTTTGGTTGGGTGGGAATCTTGGTTCTGGGTCTGGCTTTGGGTCTGGGTTCACATCGACGATATGGATAAGGATACAGGTATGGATATGGATATGGATATGACAAAACACGATCTTATTTCTTTGGTGTTTATTCTTTAATTTAAAAATACACAAATATTGAAATTATCTTTGCCTTTGTGGAGGTGGTGGGGCAAGGGGAAAGGGGGGTTACATACATAAGATGGAGAACCCTATGGTAGAGTTCTTGATACGGACATGGACCTGTGCTCTCTCATATTGTAGAAGAGGAAAGTCTGGAATTATCTATGTATAGGAGTATCTTTCCAGGGGTGGCTGTTCAGGCTATCTATATTTAAGTGTTAAAGTTGGACGGACGAGCGGAGTATGTCTTGTTGTCCTTTTCTGATTGTAACGTACATTGAAGCCATGAATTAGCAGTTGAGGCTCATAAACAACAAACCTCGAGGTCCATTTCAGGAGTTTTTTTTTTTGACACGACAGCACATCTATAAACGACAGTTTCATTCTTCATTAGTCATTAATATTTAGCAGACAACGCTGTCCCATATACTAGGACGTACAAATCCAAGCTACTGAGCCCCCCAATTAAAGCATTACAGCCAAAATTCCAAAACCCGCTGCAACCACGGCACTACCCAAAACGCTCACATCCCAGCCCATAAATCTCCATCCGCGACCAACAAGCCTTCCACTCGCAGCACCCGTCTCAGCAGGAGGTGGTCCCCCGCCGCTCGTTGTCGGCGAAGGACTACCAGTACCAGACGGCTGCGTCTGATTCAAGTCCGGGAAGAGCGACGAAGAATTAGCATCGACGACAATCCAATTCCTGACCAGCGCCGTTCCATTGAGAACAGACTCCCACTGTTCCTCGGTACACTGCTCGCGATCCAGAACATAGCACTGCGCACCCGGATACGTAACACCCTCATTCGTAATATTATACACATCTGCCGGACCCTCACTCGAGTAATCAGGGTTTTCAAGCGTGGAAATATTACCGGTTGCAATGTCGAAATTGAAGAGCGCGCGTTGGAAGATCTTGTAGGCGGTTTCGGGTTGGTAGGCGGGGATTTCATGGCCGGCTTCGTAGACGCGGACGAAGGAGAGGTTTCCGTACTGCCGCACTTGGCCGCCGATGTATGAGGAATTTACGACGATGGGCGCATAGCCTGCGGTGCGGAAATTCTCACTGTTTGAGTAGGGGATTGCGAGGGAGAGGAGTTCGCCGCCGTACCAGTTGCATGCTGGGTTGGAATGGGTGAGTATAAGATAGTTTTGGAATAGATTGTGTATGTTAACTTACCGTAGTCTCGGTCTCCATATAGAAGTGATACTTTGACGCCCTTCTCGAGGAGGTAGCCTAAATCTTCTTTCCAGCCTGGACGCGGATAGTCGCCCATCGATCGGAAAGCTGTCGCAACTGTGGAGCTAGATTGCGTCCAGTTACGAGGGACACCGAGTTCTTGCTGGATATGAGGTTGGTTTAGCCATCCTGCGTACCACGGTGGCGGGAAAGACGCAGCAGAAGGCGCCGAAACATCGTAGTAGTTGAGATTCGCATCAAAGTACGGGTCCCTGATATTCTCAGAACAGAATGTCTCAGCTGCCTGACACACTTTGTTGACAGTCGTGTTGAATCCCTGGTTCGTTGGGTCGGAGGCTAGGCTTAGATTCCGGCATTCTTCGATCTGGTTGAGGCAGCCTCCCTCGCGGTAGAGATTATCGATTACCTCTTCGTATCGGGATTCGTTGATTGCTTTGATGCCGTAGCTGTTGTTGTATGCCATTGTGGGGTAGCCGGGCCATTGTACTAGGCGATCAATGCAGGCGTTGACGAGAAGCAAAGTGTCTAGTTCGAGGATATACGTCTGTCCTTGCTCATCCCAGGTTCCATTCAAGATCCTTTCATTCTGCTCCTCGAAGTAAGCCGCAAACGCGGGTCCATAACGGCCGCCGTACGACTCCGCTGCAATAGAAATGCGGTTGTCATTAGGTTTGTGTTCGGGGAACTCTTGGAACCAAACTTGTGCAAAGTGCCAGAATGCTCGTGCGGAGTTTTCTGATCCTCTAGTGGTCAGGTTGCTGTCCTGAGAAGCGTAAGTGCCGACGTAGAAAGTGTTGTTTTGCTCAGGCACTCCGTTGGAGAAGTCGGCTTCCTCGACGTCGCCTGTATCGCCGTTGACGGTTACGTTGACCAATTGATCATAGCTGAGCCCTACTCCGACAGGCTGGTCAAGGTACAGCATGTTGACTGGATAGCAATCAGCATTATTCCACAAGATTGGAAATTCCCAGGGGGGGTTACCTTCATTGTTCCAAGACCATTCGTTTAGGTAGGTGGAGTTTGAATCAGAATTAACAAAACAGGGTCCATTCTCACGCATCAGCCCAAGCATAGAGCTGCTGCCGGGCCCACCATTGATCCAAATTGAGAGCGGTGCATTTTTGGGGTCCTTTCTTGATTCAAAGAACCAGAAGAACGTGTTAATTTCGTATGTCTGGTTCCTCACACCCAGATCTTCGAGAGCGCCAGCGGGGAGATGAACGTAGCCCGAAAAACTTCGCACCCCTTCAGTAGTTTCGCAAAGGTCGTTCTTTTGGAATTGGATTAGGGTTTGCGCGCATCAAGTATCCAGCTACAGTGATATCTTACCTCTTTATAGGAGATTCGGATGCCCTCTTCGATTTTCGACTCTAGCACGGTTACATCCGTCGGTGTGGGAGGGAATTGGGTATTTGCAAATTGACTCAGTGCACCAATAATTGCGAGCAAAGAAAGACCGTGTGCGATCATTTTGGAGAATCCGCCACGCAAAATTGCGCCTTATCCTTTTTCCAAACGCAATTATGAACAACAGACACCGAGCATGCACAGCAAACATGCTGCGGCCTTTTCCATGCTTTATACATAGCTACCACTGCTCCGCTCGGAAAAGAACTACCTGCTGCTATGTGCTCATCTATGCATCCTACAAAGGAATATAGCTATGGAGCTTCCTGATTCGGTCGTAGTGCGGTCAGGCTGCAGGAACAGCGCCGTTGCGATAACGAGGTGATGACGCCGATCACGACTTTGAGCAGCTCATACTGGTCAATGGGAGCGGGGAAGGCTACATGGCCAAGAAGGCCAAGTGAAGAGCAAGGTATACATGCAGATACACTATGCCGCCTGAATAAAGCCGACTCATAGTTCGGATTGCGGGTTTCGTGGAACCCGTCGATCTGGGAAATGTTAAGGCCCAGAGTCTGGGATGGGCAAATAATGGGAAGCAGAAATCCGGCAGGCAGAATGGATGCTGTCGAAGGGTAATAATGCAAATTTCGATACCTATAGTAAGACTACTGTACCATAGGTAAACTTGTGGATGCTGAAGGGTTTGATGTTAAGCAATAAAACGTCATAAATAAGCAGGTAGTGGCGGAGTTTAAGCAATGAGGTGGCTGGTTAAGAGTCGGAACTGACCTGTTATTGGATTAGTTCTTCGTATTCCCGTCCAAAATCCAATGACATACCCCATATCTTGGAATGATGCCTTTGTAGCTCCCAATTGACACATCGTTCTACTTCGTTAAATTATTTGCAAATCACTAAAATGTGCGATATTTCTCTATGTCAAATTCAATGCACAAGATGATACTTACCTTCAACTTACAAGAGACCCTTGCTTTTTCTTTCTACCACCTAAAAGTCTCCGAGACCAGGTGCGTTTGGCGCACTTGAACGGTTGCCTAGTTTACGGCATCCGTCATGTCTGTGTTGCGTGATTACGTACCGTGGTCCGCCAGGTCAAGTGCTATCGTGCAAATGCTTCAGCTTTGTGTGTAACATTCGCATTCGAGCTCCCAATACCAATTCGCTAGAATCGGTAATCTACCTCCAAATATGACGACCCTGCCCTCCCTTCCGACAGAGATTATTTGCAGCATCGCGCAGTATCTGGCGTATTGGGACATCTGCTTCTACAATCAAGGAATATATGCCTTCCGCCTAACATGTCGCATGCTCCACTCCAAGTCCCGGTATGAATTCTACAGAATTGCCTTCTCAACATTCGATCTCGACTGCCATCCAACGACGCTCGAGCGCTTCCTAAATCTATGCAATTGCGACGATTTTGGCAGAGCTGTGCGATGCATTGTCTTTGTTCATCCTGGAGAAGAGCGAGTCAGCTTCCCACAAATAGAAGAGCTGGGAGGGCTATCTTTAGAAGAGCAAGTAAACATTACGCTCCGGGATATCTTGCAAGATGGATTCAGAAATCTTCGAAATGTGACCGAAATTGTCATTGTTACGCCATTTGTTGCTCGTTTTCTCCAATACCATTCATCTACTCCCGCCCTCCAGAACCTAGCAACATCCCAAACATCCCAGAATGAGACGGAGAGTCAGAGCAATGTTCTCGAAAGCCAGGATTACAAGATAGAACAGTACACTTTATTTGCAAGCCAACTATTCAGCATACTCATGGAAGCCATCTCAGCAACCAACGTCCAGCTCCAGAAACTCGAAATAACTCGCGAAGCGATACCAAGCAACGGCATCTACCTCACAGCCTTCAGCATTCCATTGCACGCGCTTTCCAAATGGCAAATCTCTCTAACGTGTCTAAAACAGATTTGGCTTGTCCTTGACACTGGCGGTGCCACGCGGATAACGTCGCCATCGACCCAAAACACAGAAGATACCAGCCAGTCAGACACCCTCTGCCGAGTACTTGAAAAAATGCCTATGCTTACCACGCTATGGCTTCAATTCGTCAGACCACCGCAATGGGCCCTCGACGAAAGAGGATACAACACCCAATCCATCCACTCTCTATCCTCGCTCCAACTACCACGCCTAACACATCTCTCCCTCATCAACGCACGAACAGAAGCAACCCCTCTCATCAAATTCCTTCTCAACCACAAAGACACATTAGAAAGCCTCACACTTCGCCGAATCATGCTGCTCAGCGGGAAATGGCGATGGGTGTTCGAATCGCTGCTAGAGAATCATACGCATGTGTTGATGGATCTAGAGCTGAGTGGTTTGAATGCGGATTTTGAGAATCTGCATATTCCGTCGTATTCTAGTATCAAGATATTTCGTGGGAGGGGCGTTGCTGTTGTTTTGGAAAATTGTTTAAGGTTTATGGGGACTTGAGGTGGTTTAAGATTTGTTTATGTGTGGATTGAGAGAAGGTGCACTTGGGATTAAATGCCGTGCAATAATATGTTTTGGGTTAAAATACTTCGGTCATTTATTGTCGCGTAGAGGTTGAATGGAAAAATATAGATACCTATGTATCATGAGAGTTCCCAGAACCAAGTTCTAAATTCCGAGCTCGTAACAATTCGCGAGGAGTTAATGCAAAGCTGAAAGGATAGTCTGATCTGAGGTCCATATGATCCTCAGAGGACTCTGCTATGTGCCAGGCGTCGTACAGTATGTCATTTTTGTTTCGCTATTGGTGAATAAATGAAGCCACTTTGTATCTCACACATGGCAGAGTTTGCATGCAGCACCTATTTCCTCTTCGTTAAATACCAAACAGGGCGTTGAAGCCACAAGATTCTTGTACTCTTCAAAGTCCTCTATGGCCGCTCCCGGAGTTTTACACTAGGATCATCAACCCGGTTGGCTGCCATATGTTTTCCCATACATTCATTAACGACAAGAAAAACTTTGTCGCACGAGATAAACAATGCTTCTACGAAACCAACACCGCTCTATGAGCTTCCTGCCGAGTTACTCATAGATTTATCGTTATATCTTATGTTGGAGGTAAAGAACCTCAAAAGTTTGTACTTAATTTCATGGAAATTGCGCATCATTGCACAAGAGCTGCGGGGCAGAAATAGTTGAGAGCATAGCAGGGATTAAACGATAAATAATGTGGCACCACCTCTTCGCACCCTGCTACGGATTATTGCATCATCCCCCCTCAGCCTAGGGAGTCCCCGCTGATACCACACTGCGCTCCAGAAAGGCGTCTGTACAGCATTAATACGCTGCTAGTTTCATTGATCCAATCTAGCACTGTTCCCTAGCTTGCTTCTTCGTTGCAAATATCTCAATAACCGTCTCGCCCAGCCGACTCCCTCTCCACCATTCCTCTATACGGTGCCATGTCAGAGCCATCCTCAAACACATCTGATATACTGATAGTCGGCGCCGGAGTCTTTGGCACCAGCACAGCATACTGGCTCTCCCTCATACAACCACTCTCCACCAAAGTCACCGTCCTTGATCGTTCCCCATTTCCTCCCCACCATGCTGCATCTACAGACATCAACAAAATTGTTCGTGCGGACTACACCTCGCCGTTCTACATGGACCTAGCATTCAAAGCCATGGAAGCATGGGAGAAATATCCCGTTTGTAATAATCCTGAGGGAAAGGGTTTCTTCCACAAGAGTGGCTGGATCAGTTTGACCAACGAGGGAAATGACATTGCGGACCGCATTCGAAAGAACTTTAGAGATCGAGGTGCTGATGTGACTAGCAATGTTGAAATCAATCAGGATCTGAGAGAGAATTGGAATAGCCTCCTAAGCGAGACAGAATTTGATGATCCGAAGATTGTGAAAGCGTACTGGAATCCAAATGCCGGATGGGCTGATGCAAGTGATGCTGTGGAGAACATGATGAGTGAGGCTGTGCGGAGAGGAGTAAAGTACGAGACAGGGGATGTGGAGAGCTTGTTGCACTCTGGGCAAGAAGTAAAAGGTATCAGGACAAAGGATGGGCGGGTATTCGAAGCAAAGAAAGTCTTATTAGCCACGGGGGCATGGACGAGCAAATTGATGTCTCCACTTGAAGATGAGCTTGGGATACTCGAAGATGATAGAGTCGAGAAGCAGGCTATAGCTGCAGGCGTATGCGTAGTGCACTATAAGCTAGTCGAAGAGGAGTATGAACGCTTGAAAAACATGCCGGTCGTCATCTACGGAGACAGAGGCGAAGTCCTACCACCACCAGCAAAGACTCAATTACTAAAATTCACCAACGCAACGTCATTCACCAACACAATTACAACTCCCTCCGGCCATCGAATATCGATTCCGCCAGAACAGTCACAGAACGAGGTACCGGAGCCACTCAAACAAGAAACGCTGGAACAAATTGTCAAGAAAGCAATGCGAGACTTCGCGTCCCGACCTACAGAATACTGGCGCCTATGCTGGGATGCTATCACCCCATCTCAGGATCAATTGATTACACAACATCCGCAAATTGAGAATTTGTACTTTGCTGTTGGGGGCAGCTTTCATAGTTGGAAGTTCTTGCCTATTATCGGAAAGTATGTTGCAAATGTGCTGCATGGTATAAGTAATGGGGAAGAGATGGATAGAAGATGGAAGTGGAAAAGCGGGAATATGGAGGGTAGAGGGGCTCATGAGAAGGTTGTTCCGAGGCGGGAATTGAGGGATTTAATGAATTGAATGGACTGAGCTGTATTACAGTTACAATTCTTAGAGTTGATTTCCTCGTGAGGTTGTGATCAGTGCAACGTTTCTTTATGAAATTGTTATTTTTTAATTAGTATTATTTATTTTTATTTTCGTTAGACATTGTAGAAACTAAATTGGACTGTCAAATGGTTGAGGTTCGGGCATAAGCGTGGGGAATGGTATAGCTTTCGGTACGTGGGAATTGTGAGTTTGGCACCATATGGTTCAAATTGCGCTTCGAATAGCGCTGGGGTAGTGTACTAGGCGTGAATCTAGGACTGGTATCCTCTGCGGTATGATACCGGAGTTGTAGTAATAGGAATGTGTATAAGACTTGAACTAGCTTGGATGCCTTGATGGAAACGTTCAATAGATGTCATATGTGGCGAAAGCATTGCCCGAATTTTCGATACATGATATCTCATTTTGAATTTATGATTTTAGATCTTTAATATTCTTGACTTGATGGCGTGTTAGCTCTAGTGTCGCCAAGTTGTTCGGATACCTAGGACCTTAGGGAGTCGTAATCATGGTTGCGAATTACGTTCCATGTATACCTCTCGTAGTTTTACACGCCTTCAAGTCGAAAATGCCGAAATGAACAATATTTTTCCACATAATTGGTCTCTGCAGAGCATTCGGGAATTTAACGCTTTTTACATCCCGGCTGAGCGGACTTGTGATTCGGCAAGTTGGCTTGAACCACACTTCAATGATAGAATAGAAAAGCATTATGATAACGTGAGAGTCATGGGCATACGAGTATTCCAAACACGATAAGAGGAGCCGGATAATATATTAGGAAGGCATGGCCGTATCGCATGTATGTCAGCCTTACCCCGCCACGTTTTCATTCAGGGCTCTCAGCCTTGTGCCTCGCTTCACAAACAATGATATCTAAACACAAGATTCTCAACTCATTAATACGATGGTCGGACGTCAATCATAAGCGTGACGCCTCTAATTGATCACCTCTGCCATAGGTAATGCATTGTGTGCACGTATACCAAGAACAAATGCTAATGCTCGTAGAAGGCGGCGTTTAGGCCCCCACGCTCTATACCGTCACCGAACCCAATACCCTCGAAAAACCGGTTAGCGTTTCCCTTCAAGATACTAGCCGATGTTTATAAAGGACTACGTACAATGGACAGAAGCCGTTATACTGTGGCATGGATAGCACCGCTTCCTTTGGAGTTAATTGCTGCAAGATCGGCTTTGGAGCAAGAGTTTGAGGACATCCATGTCAATGGAGATCGCTACTATGGAGGAAAGATTGGAGCCCATAACATTGTACTAGCCGTTCAGCACACTATGGGAACAGACGCAGCGTCAGACTTGGCTGCCCGAATGCAAGCATCCTTTCCAAGCTTGAAGTTTTTCCTCGTCGTCGGTATCGGGGGTGGGGTGCCTCGCTATGGGGTATCAGGTGCTTCCTCCGAAATGGTGCTAGGTGATGTAGTTGTGAGCTATCCTTGGGGGAACTATGGGGGTGTTGTTCGGTACGATTCTGGTGCCTGGGTGGGAGAAGATGAAGGTCGTCTGAACTTCGTCGGTCACACAAATGCCCCCCATCTATGCTACTAGGGGCTGTCAACAATTTAAGAGCTGACCATGGCACTAAAAAGCGATACGATACGATGATCCCGATTCTTTTGGAGGACATGCGCATGAAGATCAATGACTCTGAGCGGTCTCTGTTTGACGACCCTGGCGCACAACAAGACAGGCTCTACGCAGATGAGTATACGCATCCACCTAGCTCTCAAGGCGTTGATTGCCAGCAATGTTGTGACCCAAATTTCTTGCAACGACGCCAGCGAGGAAAGACTGCACGAAGAGCAAAGGATACCCCTAAAATCCATTATGGCAATGTCGGGTCCAGCAACCAGCTCCAGATTTCACCCGCAGAAAGGAATAGGCTTCATGCTGAGCATAACATTATTTGTTTTGAGATGGAGGGTGCAGGAGTCATTCATAGACACCCGTGTCTGATCGTTCGAGGAATCTGTGATTATTCATATTCGCACAAGAACAAGGTGTGGCAGCCATACGCAGCAATAACAGCAGCCGCGTACACTAAAGAGCTTCTCAAGAGTATGCCAGCGTTTAGCATCGCATTAGAAGATGGTCTTCGAGCTACGAAAGACAATCAGACCCGGGAGCTGCTTGCTCGATTAGGCGTCACTGACCCACGTCATGACAAGAAACGCATTGAGGGGACCAAGGGTGGCTTGCTGGAAGCCTCGTATCGTTGGATTCTCGAAAACTCTATTTTCAAACAATGGCGTGATAACAATGATCAGAGTCGGCTTCTTTGGATCAAAGGTGACCCCGGGAAAGGCAAGACCATGCTACTTTGTGGCATCATCAATGAGTTAGAGAAGAGTGCAGACCGCTTAGCTTATTTCTTCTGCCAAGCGACCGATTCACGGATCAACACCGGCACCGCTATACTTCGAGGTCTACTTTACGTACTTATCGATCAGCAACCGACACTGAGCTCACATTTCCAGGAAAAATTCAAAAGTGCTAGTGATGATGGCGTCAAGGACGTGAATGCTTGGTACGAGTTATCCGAAATCTTCACAAACATCTTGCAAGATGTCAGTCAGAGTCTGACTAACACCTATTTGATCATCGATGCACTCGATGAATGCGTTGCAGAGTTGCCGCTACTGCTTAACTTTTTAGTCCAGATATCCTCGAAATTCTCTCATATCAGGTGGATTGTCTCAAGCCGGAATATCAGGAATATTGAACAAAGATTACCCGCTCACGATTCCAGAGTAAGACTCAGCCTTGAGCTTAAAGAACACGCTGCCCGTGTCTCACACGCTGTTGATATCTACATAGATCACTGCGTCTCTGAGCTTGCAGAATATCAAGGGTACGACCAAACACTCTGGGGTAAAGTGAAGAAAAAATTGCAAGAGAAAGCAAATGGCACATTTCTCTGGGTATCACTAGCGGTAAAGGAACTAAAGGAGGTTATGGCTTTAGATGCCCTGGAGATCCTCGAAGAAATTCCAACCGATCTGAAAGACGTATACTATCGAATGTTGGCGATCATTTCAAATCTACAGCGCCAGTATCCGGCACGTTGCCAACAGGTGCTTCGCAATGTTCTGACCGCGTACCGTCCACTGCACCTCAGAGAGCTCTTTGCATTATCGGATCTCCCTATAGATGACCGGAATGCAGATGAGGCAATGGCAGCAATAGTCAACATGTGTGGATCGTTTCTGACTATTAAAGAGAAATATGTTTACATCATTCATCAATCAGCGAAAGACTTCCTATCTACAGAGGCGCATTACCTCATATTTACTGAAGAATTTCAAGACTCGCATAGGTTAATCTTCACCAAATCACTTCAACTTATGGGCAGGTCTCTCCACAGAGATATTTATTCCCTGAATGCTCCTGGTTTTCATATAGAACAAGTAAAGCCTCCAGACCCCGATCCACTGGAATCATGCCGCTATTCATGTATCTACTGGATTGATCATTTAGTTGAGTCTGGTCTTAAACTACAAGATGCGGCTGCAGTTGAGGAATTCTTTCGGCAAAAATACCTCAATTGGCTTGAGGCTCTTAGTCTGTGTAAGAGTATACCTAAAGCAGTGACATCAATCAAGAAGCTCGAAGGTTTAATTATGGTAAGATATAAGACTTATGTGGCTTGCTTTGGATCTTATGCTAAACAAGCTTAGAAGATAGCGAAAACGGCTTTGTTGGAGAATGTTTTCCACGACGCACGCCGATTCATCATATATCACAAGTCAACCATCGAAAACAACCCTCTGCAGATTTACATCTCTGCGTTGCTGTTTAGCCCACGTCACAGTTTTACAAGGAAAAGTTTCTCAGGCGACGAGCCACATTGGATTCCGATTAAGCCTGCCATGGACGACCACTGGAGTGTTTGTCTTCAGACATTGGACGGCGAACGGAGTCCTGTAACTGAAATGGTCTTCTCCCCGGACTCGACCAGACTTGCGACCGCCTCCGGTGAACAAGAAGTAAAGATATGGGATATGACAACCAGCGATTGTATGCATACACTTAGTTGCGACTGGAGTAATTCTTCAATAGCATTCTCCCCCGACTCTGCTTGGCTGGCTATAGGATGCCGATTCACCTTGAAAATCTGGGACGTAGAAACCGGCAACTGCCTCAAGTCAATTCAAGATGGGCAAGGGTTTATCTCCTCGCTCATTTTTTGTGATCAACCGCCCAAGCTTGTGTTGGTCTTCAATGATGGCACGATCAAGATATGGGATCTGAGCCGCGGATATTACCTCCATGCACTCGAAGACCCTAGCAATGCAATTTCAGTGAAAGTTAGCGGCAATCAACGGTGGGATTCAGTTCTAGGTCAACAAAGCGCATTAGCTCAATTTACTGGCTCTATCCGTCTTGCAGTGACAGAAGACCACAATCGCGTTGTTAGTATTTGGGATGTGAACAGTGGTGAGCGCGTCCAGATTCTCCGGGGTGTCAGCTCTGATATCAATTCACTGGCCTTCTCCCACGACTTGACG
The DNA here is from genome assembly GCA_028476805.1 of Acrocalymma vagum. Lineage (NCBI taxonomy): Eukaryota > Fungi > Ascomycota > Dothideomycetes > Pleosporales > Acrocalymmaceae > Acrocalymma > Acrocalymma vagum. Next base: position 335,727 of record JAQGEP010000016.1, read on the forward strand.
TGGTTGGCAACAGCAAGCAAAGACGATACAATCAAGATCTGGGATGTTGTCAAAGGCACATCTTTTGAGTTACTTGGGAAGCATTACCTGTCTGTGACATCAGTAGCGTTTTCTCATAACTCAAAATATCTAGCTTCAGCGTCTCGCGACCGAACAATCAAAATATGGGATTGTAATAGTGGTAACTGCATTCAGACTCTGACAGGCCATAGCTCTGGTGTTTGCTCCATTGCCTTCTCACACGACTCGAATCTACTTGTTTCAGGTTCTCTGGACAGGACAGTTAAGATATGGGATACGAGTTGTGAATACCCCTCCAAAAAGCTCAGCACGCCTTTCAGATTTGTCAATATTTTTGCTTTCTCCCCTAACTCTGCACGACTCGCTTCGGCATACATTCATGAGCCGATTGAGATCTGGGATACAATCAGCGGTTCCCACATTCATACAATTGTGTATGCGAAGGGCCTTTCATGCGCATCTGTCAATTCAATGGCGTTTACGCACGACTCAGCCAGTCTCGCGGTTGGGTATCGAAACTCCTACCCCGACACAATCCATATCTGGGATATCGACAGTGGTGCTTGCTTTAGGAAGCTCAAGCATAATTCATCTGCTTCTTCATTGGCCTTTTCTTCCGATTCCACCTGGCTGGCCTCTGCACATGGTTCCATGATCATTATTTGGGATGTTGACAGCGGTCTCTGTATCCGGACGATAATGGCATATGGTGGTCCAATCCGCTCATTAGCGTTTTCTTACAGTTCCAGCTGGCTAGCCTCATCGTCTGACGCAATCAAAATCTGGGATGTGAGCAACGGTCAATTGCTCTACACGATCGAGACTACGTGGCGTCGAATTCGTCACATTGCATTTGACGACTCTGATTCTCGAATCTATACTGAATTTGGAGTCATTGAAATCAATGGTCTATTTCGATCAACTGATCTCGCACCTGACTCGGAATCTCGTACTGTCAAGTTACCATGCACACCTCTAGTAAATTTAAGCTGGGATGGGACATGGATAAGATGCGGTTTGGAGAATCTGGTGTCAATACCTGTGGAATATAAGCCTCAATATGTTGCCATCTTGGAAGGCATGATTGGAGTTTGCACTAGAAATGGCAGGGTATGGATATGTAAAGTGAAGCCAGATGACATGCTGGTACAGAAAGCATATACTATGCCTCTGGGAGGGGGACGGTTACCTAATTTCTTAGTTCCATATAGAGAAGAGGGACGGGTAGCTTAATTTTGAACACTTTTTGATCATACATCTGTGTAATTCCATGTTTTCTTCATAGAATTATTGATAATTCTGCCACTGACCATGCTGAGAGCGGACATGAGAGAACTATATGTCGACATGGACTTATAGTTCTCAATTTCAACTGGAAACCAGTTCAAAACAACGAAAGGCATCCAAGAATGCATTAAACTTCATCCAGATTTGTAAAGAAAAGTGAAGTATGGGAAACATACGCATTTCCATGCGCAGCCAATCACGGCAGTGAACACCCTGATCACGTGTGATCGATACCAACCTAGAATCTCAAATGCCAAGCCCCATCTCCAAAAGTTCACTTCAACATTGCATCACCCAACCATCCTCCGTTCACTCAAACACCACACCGCACCACACCACGACTCAGTCCTCTCCAACCATGGCCGAAGTACAATCCCCTTCCGCCACCGCGCCCGACGCGCCCACTGGCGAACCGTCCACCACGCCCTCCACCTCGACAGACCTCACCCTCATAACAACAGAACAAACAATCATAACCACCAACGCTGAAGGAAAACGCGTAAAAAAAATCATCCGACGCAAACGGCGGCCCGCGCGCCCACAAGTTGACCCTTCAACCTTCAAAACCGAAGCCCCAGCCCCCACAGGCACAATCTTTAACATCTGGTACAACAAATGGAGCGGCGGCGACCGCGAAGACAAGTACCTATCGAAAACCGCTGCGCAGGGCCGCTGCAACGTAGCAAAAGACAGCGGCTATACAAAAGCAGATAAAACCCAGGGAAGCTACTTCTGTCTCTTTTTCGCTAGAGGGATATGTCCCAAGGGCGTTGACTGCGAGTACCTACATCGCCTCCCCAGCGTAACAGACATTTACCCATCGAACATGGACTGCTTCGGCCGCGACAAATTCTCGGATTACCGCGACGACATGGGCGGCGTGGGGTCCTTTCAACGCCAAAATCGCACCCTGTATATCGGCCGCATCCACGTCACCGACGACATCGAGGAAATCGTATCCCGCCACTTCCAAGAATGGGGCCAGATTGAACGCATCCGCGTGCTTACCGCGCGCGGCGTCGCCTTCGTAACATACATGAACGAAGCAAACAGCCAATTCGCAAAAGAAGCAATGGCCCACCAATCCCTCGACCACAACGAAATCCTAAACGTCCGCTGGGCAACCGTAGACCCCAACCCCGCGGCTCAGAAACGCGAAGCCCGCCGCATAGAAGAACAGGCCGCCGAAGCGATTCGAAAAGCCTTACCAGCAGCCTACGTCGCCGAAATCGAAGGCCGCGACCCGGAACAGAAAAAACGCAGGAAAATCGAAGGCTCCTTCGGTCTACAAGGCTACGAAGCCCCAGATGACGTCTGGTTCGCAAAGGAGAAATCAGAATGGGAACAAGCAAAGGAAATCGACGGCGGAGATATCCAGGGGAGAAAACTCCTCGAGGGTGCGGAAGACGAAGATGAAGACGAACCATACACTTCCCTCATCCCCCAACATTCCTCAACTTCACAAGCCCCAACAAACTCCATCCTCTCAAATTCTACCCTCACTGCCCTTAAAGGCTACACCGCATCCTCTACCAGCAAACGACCAGCACCCTCCGCTGGACCATTAGTCGGATACGGCAGCGACGACGATAGTGATTAAGACAGGGGTGGTTTGTCCAAAAGGATAGAATAGTCTACTTGATACCCAATTCTATACCCAATTCAATCAAAAGAATGCTATAATCCGTTTCCACAAGTCATACAAAGCAGTAAACCGCACCTCAACCAAATTCAAACCCTCGCCACCCCCTCCCTCTCCCTCCCCACACAAAACTTCTGCCAATCCTGCACCCACCCACCGGTCCCACTACCAACCCCAGCACCAGTGTTTACCCCCTCCTTCCCCTTAACAACCCCAACCGTGACTCTACCCTGCCTTCTCTCGACTATCCCCTCACTCTCATCGTTCCCTTCCTTCTCTTCATCTACAACTTTCATCTCCCTCACCTCCTCGTTCCCATCCACTTCCCCTTCCTCCTCAACCCTATCTCCATATACCTCCTCATCTTTAACATCCTCCACTTCCCTAAACAACCTCCTCGCAGCCCCCAACTCCCCAGCGTTCCCCGCCCCACACCCAAAACCACAAACCCGCCTGCCACACGGCATCCAAAACCTATACTCGGCAACCTGCGCCTCAGACAGTGGATTGACAGCAAGGAGTCCCGACAGGTCAAATCGGTTCGACGTGTATGCGAGCATAGTGCCTGTAGGGGAAATGGGAGACGCGGTATTCGTTTCTGTGCCGTTGGCTATGGGGATAGAGGGTCCTGGCGGTGGAGAATGAAGTGCGTTGTTCTGGCTGGTCTCGCTGGTCTCGCTCAAAGGCGGAGACACGGGCCAAGTGCATTGATTTTGTGGTTGATATGAGGCACAAGTATCTCTTGTCAATGCACCAGGGGCATTAATTGTGCTGGCATTGAATGATACTGCGAAATTAGTAGTCGGGGAAAAGCATGCTTCACACGCCAGATTCTGGTTTCGTTGTTGCCCGGTCTTGCTCTTCAACATTGCCATGCGAGGAGACAACGCACCAGATAATTCCGGAGAATCGTGCGGTACGGTGGGAATCAAAGGTGGCGAGTGTGGCAGACTCAACCTGCTAGATTTGTTCAACCCTCTTGGTTGGACATATTCAAAGGCCCGATGCTGTTCACAGCCCGAATTGCCTCGACAAATGCCATCAACACACTTCGCGCTTCCCGGACAACACACAGCTCCACCTTTGGTCTTGGTCATGGGAGATGGATACCAGTGCCGCGCACCGTGCGGCGGTGACAGCGAACTTGGATAACCGGGATATCTCCTCCCAACATCTGTCAACAGAGAAAGCTGAGGCGCTGCATTTGTGACCTCTGAAACGGCAGGTTGCATACCAACATAGTTGTAGGCTGAAGCAACTGCATCATGCACGGCGTTAGTATACCCACCACTCGTTGAAGTATCAAAAGAACTGGCGAACGACAGTACACTGTTCAACGAGCCGCTATTCAAATTCTGCAAGCTGGCAGAATTGAATTGATGGCTTGAATCACTGGTGAAAGAAGAGGAGAGTTTTCTCGAAGAACCAGATCTAATCGAAGAACCAGCAGAAGTGAGAGCACGTATTCCTTGGACAATATTGGAGTTCAACTTCGGCGCACGAGCGAATCGGGCCTCGTCAACAAGCCATAACCCACCATATTGGGGCCAGGGAAAATTGGCCAGAAAATGGTCTTCAGGATAGACATCGTAACCGAGAGTCAGAGCGCGATAGAAAACGTATAGGAATCGACAACCAGGGAACTGCCGAAGTACCTGGAACAAACATGTTTAGCAAAGCTAAAGAGACGTGAAAACGGAACAGAATGTGAATGGGAGTGGAAGAGTCATAATATATGTCATTTGGGCTTTGTGAGCCCTCGTAGCAGTGAACTGCTGGGGTATCTACGTAAGTGCCAAACGTGAAGTGCAAATAGATGCTAGTGCGGGTGTCATATCATACATCCCAAGCTGGGAACAAAGGCGGATGTCCAGTGAGCCTGTTCAAATTAGCACAATATATAGTCATACAGATAGAAACCTCACATTAGAATCTCAAAAGCAGCATGCTTTCTCAGTTGCTTCGGAACGCGTCGATAAGCATGCATAACTTCTGGCCGCGCCGTCTTGATATTTTTTCGACCGATCAACCTGTGCATGGCCGGGCTGGTGGAGTACATAGGGTCGTAAACCATGAGGTTGCAGGTGCCGTCTTTGTGGCGCTCGAAGCCCACAATAGTAATGGAATGCCCTGGTTGTTGAAGATAAATGGGTGGTAGTAGTGTCTTGTACACTTTGGAGCCATCGCTGACGGCAGCTTGACCAAAATACCGCTCAACTGCCAGCAAGAGCTGCTCGTGGGCCTCAGTCTGACCACCAGGGGAGTCGCAGAACATTTCGACGGCACAGTCGATTTCCGTGCTAAGGAAGAGTGCTTGAGCCTATAGCGCGTTAGCCATAGTATTAACCACCAGTTTCAAGCAACTTTACCTCTGGAGTACCAATGTACTTCCTTGTACCTTTGATGCCGCCAGTCTGCTGCCGACCAATCTCATTGATTCCCTTATCCCATGCCTTTTCAATGATATCCTGCAGTTCCAAAATACCAGGCGTTCGTCCAGGGAAAACATCATGGCCTTGAGCCTTAGAACCCTGAATATACGACACGAGCATCTGAATGTTCCGATAACCACAGAAGCCACCTTCCCTAGGTGTCTTGCCGATGTGCATAGCAGATGGGTGGCAATAATAAGCTTCTTTGACAGAGTGGTCCAAGGCTGAAAGCTGAGCCAAAATGGGGATAATGCCCGGCGTCTCATTCTGCACCTGTTCGATCTTGATAAGACGGCCGTCGCGGCCAATACGGTTGACGACAGTGATTTTCGGTCCCACATCAAGCTGGTGGTGCAGCCACCTAGGCATGCGTTCTTCCCATGCGTACGGACCGAGCTCTGCTCTCTGGGCAACATTAGCACTGTGGTTGTACTTAAATGAGTAGGGCGGAACATACCCCAAGGCGACAACTACTCGCCGGAGGTTTAATCTTCTTATCAGGCTTGACAAACGGATTAAATGTAAGAATACTCCTGGACAGCGTACTCTTCTCGCTACTCATAGTGTCGCTTCTAGGCCGCATCGACTTGGACCTCTTCCTCTCAGAATGTCGATGACGGTGGCGACGATGATGTCCCTCATGCCCATCTGCATGTGGTCGGCCCAGCACATCCGCCACAGCTGTGCCGGCAGCAGAAGCCAAGGCTTGCATTTTGGATAGCGGCTTTTGAGATCGATAGGTGCCCGTTTTTTCGTCAAAGGATAATGTTTCGGCGGCGTGGTAATCTAGATGATCGTTAAACTCGTCGAGGAATACTACTTCGCCGCAGTCTGGCTCAGGGCATAAGACTGTATTGTCCTCTTCGTCGGAGGAATATGCTGCGGAGGATGATGATGCTGATGCTGATGTGAATGTTGATGGAGTAATAGAGGAGGAAGCTGTGCCGTCCTCGTCTTCGTTTCTCGGGGCTAGGCGTGACTTCTCTTTCCTTTTCCTTACGGCAGGCCTGGGTGGTAATGGTGGAGGAAGTGGCTCTGGGTCATCCTCAATTCTGAAGGGCGAGTCCGGGGTGTGGACCTGCTCGAAATGGAGTTGAATGACATATTTGTCGTAGGACATGACAGTGAAGTCACAGAGTGGACATTCCAAGAGCTCGACGGGGTCTGCCATGATGAACCGATGCTGTGATTCCCAGCGCAGAAGCTGCGTGTGAAAGGAGTTGTAAGAGAATAGGTCTGCTTTCGTCCCAGGCTGTAAAGTAGTAGAGTAAGGCAGAAAACGTAAAAGTAGTAAACCACTGTGACAAGGCTTCTTATCCTCAAGCGCAGAAAGAAACCCCCAACCTCATAAGCTGCGCCCTTTGGAAAGCAGAACCGCAAAGTCGTCGTAGCAGAGACAGCGTCGTCGTGGCTGAGCTCACATTACGCTCCCTCGTCAAACCATGCAAGGAAGGCAGTAATAGCGAAGACAAGACCCCCAAGGTCGTGGCGTTGAATCCGCTTAGTCGGCGCGATGACGACGACAGACAAACGTCCAGCTATGACCTACATACTGCAAAAATTAAATCGATAAGGCTGAGGAGAGGCTACCTCACGTGCTATTTGCGCACGCGTGCACACGACAACGACGCAATGCTGGAAAGGCTGAGTGTGAAAGTGCGAGGGCCGAAGGGTGTGTGGAAGAGACTGCGCCGCTGTAAGCATCCCTGGCCCGCCTGACCCAAAGAGGTAATATTGTCTCGTTAGCGGATGACAACTCACCGCTCACCTCCAACCATGACTTGGGTATCCTCGCAACCCTCACTTAATAAAAGCCTTGGGGAGAAAGCAAACCAAGAGTCTATATAGAGAGAGGTACACGCTGCATATCGCACCGCGTGACACAAAAAAATACCCCACTATAAGGGCCATCACCACGACACGAACACCAAGAATCGATTCAAGACGAACCAACCATAATCCTTTGTACATTCACCATCATCCATCTGGTTCCTATCTCTCCATGATACCATCCCTCCTCATTCCTCCTTTCCACTATTTCTCTTCTCTCTTCCCTCCGCCAACCCATCCTCCTCCACCTCTCCCTTTAAATGTAAATCATTCCTCATCAAAAAGAGTCTAGCTTAAGTACCATAGGTATTACAACTTTCCAGAACATGAAAGGGGCCCGACGAGGTGCTCCCCCAAATATGATAAAGAGATGGAGAAGAAGAAGGAACTCCGGCAAAAACAAGAGCGCCTCCTTTACCCCCTTTTCACCCACCCATAAAAGCCACATGCTGTCGTTTTCTTCGTATGTGACGTTTCAAAAGTAAACATTTAACATATTGAAATCTACGCAGCAACCTCCTCCTCAATCATGGGCTCGCCGTTGATTCGGTCGCCGTTGCTGAGCTCAAACTCCATCTTCTCCTGTTGCGCAATGGCCTGCTGCGAGACAATCTCTGCGAGGCGCTTGAGACGGGGGGTTTGAAGCCCTATGGTGAAGTCATATTAGTATATACAGATAAGAAGAGCGGGAATGTTGCCACTTACATGAAGGTGTGTAGGTTTCAAGGGCAGTGATGACCCTGGGCTCGGCAATCTCATACGGGCCGGAGTCCTCCATATCGACCGCAGTCAAAAGCAAGACATCGCTCTTCTCGGTGACACGCGAAGCGACGGCCTTCATGATTTCGCCGTTGATTGGCTGCTCGTAATCAGCAACAAGGTACTGGTTGAGCAACTTTTGAATCTGGTTGGGCGACAACATCCAGCAAATGTCCTGAATGATTTCAATGTCGTTGAGGGTAGCCTTCTTGAGCTGGAGCAGCTTGGTGGCTTGCATCAAGTGCTCGAGCTGGAGAGTGCCCTCGGGCATGTCGTGTGACTTGCACCATTCCTCGATACGAGTAATGTTGTAGTTAATCTGGAGACCACGCTTCCAGGAGAGGAAATTCCTTCTCATCAAGAGGTCGTTGAAAGCAGTAACACCAACGAGCCTGAGCAACTCGGTAACACACTGGGTGATGATTGAGTCCTCAAGGTAGTAAGCCTTCATGGCCTTGTAGACACTGTTTAGAAGGCTGAGCAGGTTGTCCATACTATAGGCAGGGGTGTTGCTGCCCTGGAGCAACTTGCCAAGGAAACGGTTGCTCTCGTTGGTAACGAAGCCAGGAAGAGACTGTGACTCGATGATGGCAGGGATGATCATTTTGTGCAGCTTCTTCTTGAGTACCTTCATCCAAGTATGGTAGATGTTGAACTCAAGACTCTCCAAATCATGCTTGACAATCTCCAGCAACCTATCGTACTCGTAGTTGTCAGTCTTTTGCTGCTCATACCAATCCTCAGCAAGGAAGACGAAGGACAACATTTCGTGGACATTGGACAGCCAGAAAGCTCCTGGGTTAATGGCATCGTCGCTGTCGTGCTGCATAACCTCCTGCTGGATGGACTGCATGACGTTGGCGAGGAAGCGCTCGGACTCTTTGACAAAGCCGTTGTTCCACATTTCGGAGGTGACAAGGTTGATAAGATAGGCAGGGAAAAGGACTTCCTTGTCGGTAGGTGGGGGAGTAGTGGTGGGAGAGGGGATCTTGAGGTTCTTAATGAGGCCAAGAGTGACCTCGTCGTTTAGGACATCCTCATCAGCAAGAATATTCTCAAGCTCAAGCTCGACATTGTCCAAATTAGGATTGAATGTAGAGCCAGAGAGGTTCTGGCGGTGAATGGTGGAACCGATTGCCATGGAAACAGGTCTTGGGCTGTAAGTCTGGCTGAAGCGGTCCAAATCGCGAGTGTCCGGCCCAGCACTGCGCCTCTTGGGCTTCTTGGATGCCACAAGGTTGATGAGGCTGCTGGCTACAGCAGGAGTATGGCCATTGGCCATTTCGCCGTTGATGGGGCCAGAGCGCTTCATGATCTCGACCTGCTCCTGCAAGTCCGCAAGCTGTTGGCGGAGTGACAACTTCTCGGATTCGGTAACGTTGCTCCTCCTCTTCGCACCCTCGAGCTCGTCGGTGGTCTTCTTGAGCGTAGCGCGGAGCTGCCTTTCTTCCTCCTGAAGGTGACGCATCTTGGCGGTGCTCTCGTCGTAGTTGGTCTGGAGCTTCTTGAACTCGTCCTCCATAGCGCTCAGCTTGGCAGCGGTAATACCAGCCTGGTTGGCCTCGGCCTGGAGCTCCTTTTGCCTGTTCTCGAGGGCACGGCTGCGCTCCTTGTATGACTTGATCTGGCCTTCGTAGTTCTCGACTTGGGACTTGAGCTGCTTGTTCTGCTCCTTCATCGAACCAAGAGTCTGGGTAAGCTCGACGACCTTGTTTTCCAGCTTGTAGGAAATATTCTTGAGATCGCGAGCTTCGGCACGGAGAACCTTGTATTCGCGGCGAGCCTTCTTTCCTCTCCAGAGACTCTGAATGATGACAATCTTCTTGCGGTATTGTCTCCAGGCACGGAGCGACCTTGCCTGGCGCCAATTGCGCTGAATAACGCGCGCAGCGTTGCCGAGTCTGGTGTCCAAAATGTTCTTGCGGCAGAGGTATCCCTTTGCGGAAGCCTGGAACTTGATGACGGAGTTTCGGATAACAAGGAAGCGCTTCCTGTCCTTCGAGCCACGCCAGACTCTTTGAATAGTGGTTGCGGCCTTGACCTGCCTAGCCTCTTCGGCACGCTCACGAGTCAAGAAACCACGAGCCAAAGCCTGGACGGCAATAATAGCCTCACGAGTCTCGAGATAAATGCGGCGGTAGTATTTAGCGCGGAGGTTCTTCTGGATCATGATAGCAGCTTCATTGAGTCTGGCAGTTCGCAGATTCTCAAGGAATGCAAGCATACCAGCCCGGAAGAAGATCTTGGTAAGACCCATCTGGTACTTGTCCGTCCCATCGTTCTTAGCGCCGCCCAAGGCTTTCTTGAGAATAGCAGTAGCCATGTCGCGGATTTCGGGAGTCCATGAATGGGAGGGGACCAACATGTAGTATCGGAGAGCAAACTCTTCATAGGTCCACCTGGTTGGGTAACCGGCGCAAGAGATACGAACAGTCTCAAGAACACCACAAGCTCGCAGCTGACTGAGAACCATTGGACCGTCGAATTTCCAGGCCTCCTTGGCCTCGTTCGGCTTGATACAACGGATGTAGTGGACATCAGTCGAGTTGATCGTCGACATGAGCTCAATAAGTGAAGATTTGAAGATACCACCGAGCGTGGGTTTCCTATTGACAGCTATCCTTCGGCCGGCAGACATGGCAGCTCCAGGCTTGGTGGAAGCAGTGTTTGCAGTTTCCTTTTCACGGATTTGAGCAGCAACCTCGAGTACTTCGGCCAAGAACTTGTTGTTCGAGGCTTTGAGGACCTCCATATGCTCATCTGGCACAGTGTCTCTGTTCTTCTCGATAAAGCCATCAGACTCGTAGGTAACATCTACGGCATAATGGCAAACAGTGAAAGCAGATTTCCCGAAACGAGGCTTTTTGTAGAACTTATGCTTGTCGCCAGAAAAATTGTGGTGCAGCTTAGTCACAAACTGCTCGTCCGAACCCATGGGAAGACGCGATTCTTCGTCCAGCAAAGACAAAACACCAAGCTTGCCCTCAATAAGGTCGATACATGGTTGGTTATCGGCGAAGTCAATAAAAGTCCAGTCAATCTGTTCGCGGAGATATTCTTCCTGCTCAAGCTTGAAGACGTGCTGGTTGAATTCTTGTTGTAGTTTCTCGTTGGCATAGTTGATGCAGAACTGTTCAAAAGAATTCTTCGCGAAATGTTCAAAACCGTAAATATCGAGCACACCAATAAATGAGTGGGCGTGAGAAAGAACTTCCTCAGTAGCAAGGGACTCATTGGTACGCTCGACCAACCAATCGAAAAGACTCGAGTAGATGAACTTGGCGACGGAATCTCTCACAACGATGGCCTGTGCCTGTGTCAAATTGGAAACAATCTTTTCGCCTCTGGTAATGAGTTGCTTCTTAACAGTCCACTTAGCAAAGTTGTTGGCGTCAATACCCAAAAGCGCACAAGCTTTGACGAGGCTGGGCTCTTCGGGAGAGAGGGCGGAATCTGTTCGGGTAGCAGTAATTTTGACATCTCCAATGTGCAACAACGCCGCAAGAAGGCGGAAAATCTGGGATTGAGTCTCGGTTGAGACACCAACCTTGGTCAATGAAGTCTTGGTGGCTTCAAATTCAGCCTTGTCGTCGACACCGTCAATAACGGGCGCGCTACCCTGGTTGAGGTAGCTGAATTCCTCGACTGATTTCAACGACAATTCTGTCCGTTCCTTATCCGTGGCACCCGCTACCAGCTGGTAGAAGATGTGGTAATTCCTTTCCTTTAGCGGCTGAAAGACCAATCTCGATCGCTCGAGCAAATATGTCCGAATCTTCGCACCAATAATGTCCGTCTGCTTATTGAACATAATCTCAATGTATTTACCGAAACGGGAGGAGTTGTCGTTTCGGGTGGTTTTGGCGTTACCAAAAGCTTCCATGATTGGATTGGTAGCCAAAATCTGTTCTTCCGTCTCGCTCATGGAGTCAATCTTTCCCCTTCGCTTGCCTGGGTTATCGGGGGATTCTCGTGTCGCAAAGTATCGCATAATATATTTGGCGCTAACGGTTTTCCCTGCTCCAGATTCACCGGAGACGACAATGGTCTGGTTCTTCTGGTCCCGCAACATGTCTCTATGAATGGAGTGTTAGCTAGCTGTGGGCATAGCAATGAGAAGGAATTGGGGGCCATCCAAGTCTTTCAATATCCCTGAGAGCTTCCATGTGCAGCAATGAAATGGGGTACTTACGCAAAAGCCTCTTCAGCAATGGCAAACAAATGGGGCGCGCCATAAGATCTCTGCTTGCCAGCATAGACCTGCACCATGCCCGGTACATACAACGAATCCACCCTTGCGAAGGGATTTGTTGCTATAAGAACAATACCAGAGTAGGTGTAAATCTCCTTCTGCAGGTAACGCAGCTTGATGGCCTGGAGCACTGTGGGCGAGATGGTCAGCTAGGTTAGGGGAAGTTATGGGATGTATAGGTCCGTACCGGCCGGCTCGTTCAAATGGGACAAATTCGTCAAGTCGTCGCTGGCCTCGAGCATGGCCGGGTTCATCAGAGGGGGCAGGTTCGGGTCGTTGCCATCTTGGATGGCGGTCACGGTCGTCTCAACGGTTTTAGTCTGTAGCGGTGAGCAAGACAGTTAGCACTTGGGAAGGATCACAGCGTTTCAAAGAGACCACTTTTATGGCAGCTGTATAAAACATAAAAAGCGTAGTGGCAGGTGTGTGGCAATTGTTTTCTTGGTCTGGCGGACTCGAGAGAGATTTTATGGACAGATGGGATCCTACCTCGCCATTTTCGAGCTTGAAGACGAGTTTGACCTTGTCGCCCTCGATCTTCTTGTCGGTCAACGCGGAGGCAACCCAGCCCTCGGTGGTGTCTGGCTGCCATGCGCGGGTGCCGATATCGTAGATGTGGGCCATGATGGGGGGATTGTGGAGGGCGTCGTCGCCGCGGCGTGGGCGTTAGTTCAGGGTCCAAGCCTCCCTTTGAGCAGCTCGACGGGGCGGATGATGGGGGGTGAGATGGGGTTGTGGGTGTTCAGCATTCGCCGGTCACAGCGAGAGAGACATGGCCGGTCGTGCGGCGGGCGGAAGATGGTGTTCACGGGAGGGCGGTATAGGTGGAGTGGTTGAGAGATGTGAGGTTTGATGTCGACTTTCACATAAGTTGGCCGCTAAACTCACCGCTTTGCCCGCGGTCAGGAGGCGAGCCAACCAGAGGCGACAGGGAAGGCCAGCCAAGGCCCAAGGTTTAGTCTAGGAACCTGGAGAGACGCAGAGACGCAGAGACGCAGCAACGCAGACAGGCAATGCCACCAGGCACACACTTCCCGTGCAGACGCTGCTGGCTGCTGTCTCACCAGCATGCACACACACGCACACGCGCTCGCACACGTCTATTGTCCTCGGCCTGCATCCCACTCTCCCAACCCCCTTCGCTTTTCAAACCCACATTCCGCATATTCCGGGGCTGCAACTGCTGCACCTCGCCCGCCAATCGCCAATCCCCTCACCCCATCACCGCCTCCCCAAACAAAACGAGCCTCCAGCCAGCCCATCACCACCAAGCCCACTCCCTGCACGACATTGCATGCTTCAAAGCGCCGTTCCTTTTTTATTCACTTTGACACCGGTGGACTGACAGACTCCCCTATTTCTCTCCCATCTGCTCGCCGCCGCCGCTGTCGTGCCTGGCTCGCTCTGAAACCGTAGTTTACCTGGCACTGTGGCACTTGTCCCGCTCGTCAATTTCTTTTTTCGTCACCGATGCCGCCCTAGAAAGCATGCAAGCTACGTCTGTCTCTCTCCTTTTCGGCTCTACTGCAAACTATCTATTGACTTTAAAACCCATCCATCCCATTTTATGCGTCCCTTTTGGTGTTTTGGTACGTACAGTAACTCCATCCATCGATCGACACCCCCCATGTTTTTGCATGTGCCGAATAGAACACAGACACAATCAAATATAAACATCACATATAACGCCATGTTGAATGCTTGCCCACCTCGCTTCTCTCCTTTCCTCCCAACTCAGTTGATGGAGTGTATATAAATCCCGTTTCACCCTAAAAATTTAAACCTCCCACCTACTATTGGCAGACGGAAGCTTAATACAGCACCCTAGTCCGGATGCACGCTACGTTGCCGTTAGTACCTGTGCGTCACAGTTTTCTTGGTGCACCCCGGGTAATGGCTTACATGACAGGTCCTCGAGACTCTGGAACAAGTCTCTGATCTCGCTTTCTTTGACGTCGCTGATATCAGCCATGAGATAGGCAACCTGTCGCGGTACATGTTAACATCATTGTCTTGCGTCATACTCGCCTGGGAAATCTGATAGCTGCAAAAATTACACCGGTGCATCTCCAACACGATGAAAACAATCACACTCCACTCAGCCTCCCCCCCCCCCCCAAAAAAAAGGGGAAATGATTTGAAATAAAACGAGAAAAATCTCGGAAGAAACATACCTCTCCTCTTGAATCAGTGCTCTGCTTCTCAATATTGTGATTATACAGAATGGCGTTCACTATCGTTCTGTCAGTTTGCAATCACCTAAAAACGGTACAATATCATCTGTAAAACTCACCTTGCCTCAGCACACCAGGTACGTTCTTGTGAATATAAATAACACGCAGGCTATTCGGCTCATCGAGTGTCAAGCTCCTCAAGCTGACCTCTGGCATGTTCACTGCACCCAATGTCACACCCTCATTGACATAACGCACGAGATTCTGGCTAACTTCGACACCGATCGCGCTCTGAGCCTCCTCGGTGCTACCACCAATGTGAGGCGTCAGGATCAAATTCTTCAGGCTCTGGAGATCTCTGGTCCACGTGTTGAGGTCGTTGGTGAAGTAGTCGCCATTGCCGGCTGGCTCGTTGGGGAACACATCGATGGCGGCACCGGCAAGCTTGCCACTTCTCATGGCTTCAATGAGGGCTGGAATATCGACGACGGAGCCGCGGGCGTTGTTAATGAGGTAGCTTCCGTCTTTCATCTGCTGGAATTCGTTTGTGCTAAATAGGTTCTTGGTCTCGGGTGTCTCGGGCACGTGTAGCGAGACAAAGTCGGCTTCGTCGAGAAGGTCGGCCATGGAAGAAACCTGGCGAGCAGTTCCCAGACCCATCATCGTCAGAACGTCGTAGTAGATGACGTTCATGCCCATGGATTCAGCCAGAACACTCAGCTGGCTACCAATGTGCCCATAACCGACTATACCAAGTGTCTTGCCGCGAATTTCCCAGCAGCCCTTGCTAACCTTATTCCAAACTCCATTATGCAGTTCCATAGAGCGATCTGTGAGTTGACGAGCCAGAGCAATTATCTCGGAAATCACAAGCTCAGCGACTGAGCGTGAATTGCTGAAAGGCGAGTTGAACACAGCAATGCCCTTGTCGGCCGCACATTGAAGATCAACCTGGTTTGTACCAATGCAGAAGCACCCAATAACAATCAAGTTCTTTGCCTCCTCGAGGACGCGTTTTGTGAGCTTCGTCTTTGACCGGATGCCAATGACCTGCACATCGCGAATCTTCTGGATCAGTTGATCCTCGGGCAAGCTGCTCTTCAATGCCTCGACTTGGTAGCCCTGCGCCTTGAGGATATCCACACCAGTCTGGTTTACATTTTCCAGCAGTAGCACCTTGATGTCCTTGGTATCGAATGGCTTTAGTGGTTTCGTGGAGGCGTTGGCAATGCTGCCTGAACGACCGTCGTAGGAGCTGCCCTGCGGCGGCTGTCGGAAGCTCGAGGGAGGGCTGTGGAACGTGAGGTTGGGGCTGGTGCTCAGAGAGAGAGTATTCGAGACGGATCTGGCGAGGTTGCTGACGCTTCCCGCGATGTCTTTGGGGGGGCTCATGGCTCAAGAAATGTGACGTGCAAAGTCGCGAAAGGGTAGACTCGGAAGGTTGGTGGTGGTACAGCAGCGGGAAAAAAAAATATAAGACGAGAATCAATCAATCTCAATCCGCTTTCTGAATTTCAACGGAGTCAGCCCAAGAAAAAAAGTGGTAAGCTAAGTTGATTTCACAAGGAAACGCGCTTTGGTTTTGTTGGTGGCGGGGCAATAATGTTTTCAATGAACCAAAGTGGAGGGGCAAAATGGAACAAAATGATTGACACCGACACCTATTCCACTAAACCCAGATCCAGAACTTATACACACGTCAGATTTACTCTCAGGTAATCACTCGATTCCGTGACTCTTTTGGCTAACGTGACTCAATCAAAAGCCCAGGGACACCGGACGCCCCAAAAAAATTCTCCCGACGAGCCGCATGATGCAATTCCGCCGTGTCCGCTAATCGCAGGCCAAACCCCCACCACTCCGCTATTTCTGTGGCACTCACCAGCCACATCGGCGTCCTCTCAACATCGACCCGCCGCTATCGGGGCCCGGTCTCTGCCACAAAATACGGACTACTTTTTCGCCTAGCCCAAAGCCAACATCACGCAGGCGTCAGGCACAGGTCTCGTCATGTGTAGAATTTGGAGACTGTGAGCCGACCCCTATCAAACTATTAGCGGGGCTGTCACTTTTGTTTTTCTGACACTAGACACTGTTGCAGAATATCTCATAGAGCATTGCATTTGTCGTCTATAGAACCAAGTTGCTGAGTCCGCTTCAACTCATTCCTGATAAAATAATGTCCTTTGATTCCGAATATCCCTCAAGGTAATTTCAATACAGCCAACTTTTTCCATGTGTCCAAGTGCTGGAGGGTATTACAACTTCTCAGTGTTCGACATTGGCCATTGGTAGCCTAAAAAATAAAGTCAGTAAAAGCGTTCATTGCCTTGGAATAAAGAGGAGCAGTTCGTACCGGCTGCATCACTGAATTTGTATCCGTACGAAGATGTGAAGTCATCCAAGACTGCGGGGCCGCGCGAGCCTGCAATAGCGTTAGTCTAGCCACCGAAGAAATATTATGCATTCTTACCATAAGGATACTCCATTGGAATGATTTCCTTGTTATCATCGAGGTAGTGAAGGAGAGGACTGAAGATCCTCCAGGAAGCGTCAAGTTCGTCGTCACGAACAAAGTTGGAGTGGTCGCCCTTTAGGGCGTCGAGAATGAGCGACTCATATGCCTCGGGAATCTTCAAGTCGGAGAACCGTCTCCTGTAAGTAAGATCGAGCTCTGTGACAACAGTCTGCATGCTAAGACCGGGCAGCTTGGAATTCATCTTGATGTAAACGCTTTCGTTGGGCTGAACTCGGATAACAAGCTCGTTTCGTGGAATGTCCTTGAAAATACCAGAAGTCACATCCTTAAACTGGATGCGGACCTCAGTTTTCTGCTCGTTCAATGCCTTTCCTGCCTTAAGAATGAAAGGCACGCCATCCCACCTCTCGTTTTTGATGTACGCGACCATCGAGGCAAAAGTGGGGCATCGAGAGTCCTTGGGGACAGTGTCGTCCTCCTTGTATCCAGGCTTGGTGCCGTCGAGCGACTTGCCGTACTGTCCAATGATGACGTTCTTGGGCTCAATAGAGGGCATTGCACGGAGGACGCGGACCTTTTCGTCGCGGATGTCTTCGGCGGAGAAAGAAATGGGTCGCTCCATGGTGAGGAGAGTAAGAACCTGGAGCAAATCTGTTTTATGTCAATTTTCCTCTTCTTTCATGATTATTAAAAAAACGGAGACGTACGGTTCTGCATAACATCACGGATGATGCCGAACTCATCGAAATAGCCACCTCGTCCTTCGGTGCCGAAGGGCTCCTTAAAGGAGATCTATGAATGTTTTAGCAAATATCTCTTCTCTTTCGGTTGAAGAGACGGCGTACCTGAACGTTATCGATGTGGTTCCTGTTCCAGGTCGCGCCAAAGAACTCGTTACCAAATCGCAAGATCAAGATGTTCTTGACCATTTCCTTACCCAGATAATGGTCAATACGGAAAAGCTCATCTTCAGTCCAGTCAGGAGCAAGAGCCTTCTGGAGTTGTCTTGAGCTGGCAAGATCTTTGCCGAAAGGCTTCTCAACCTATTTGTGCAACGGTTACATACTCGATCTTCGGAAACCTGCATTGGTTGATACTCACAATGACTCGAGCAATTCCCTTAGTTGGATAGCAGTTGCGCTTCAGGTGCTGGGAAACGGTGATAAAGACGCTGGGAGGCAGCGCCATGTAGAATATTCTGTGTGTCTCCTTCCTGCCAGACTCGAGCTGCTCCAAGTGCTTCTTGAGGTTAATGAAAGACTCGTCTTGGTCATATTGACCAGAAATGTAGCTGCAGTAGTTGCAGAACTGCTCCAGTTGCTGTTCCATCTCCTTTGTGGGGGTCTTGATATAGGACTTGACGCGGCGAATGTATTCCTCGTGGTCCATCTTTGTTCGCGCATATCCGACGATTTTGATGTTCTTGGGGAGGAAGTTGTTTCTGTGCTACAGGAGGGGTTAATCATTGCGAAGAAGCTCGTAGAAGTAGTGGCACCTACGAGACCGAATAGAGCTGGGAACTAGAGAGAGGGTTGTCAGTTTGGGAATGCTGGAAACTACAACCGAGCGAACACATGTACTCACAGTCTTCTTTTTCGCTAAATCACCAGAAGCACCCAAGACTACAATGATGGTGTTATCCTTGAGCTCCATGGTGCTGCAAAAATATGTCAGTTAGCTTCAATTTTTCCGGAGCTCTGAGCGCGAGATTCGTAGGGAGGGGGCAGCGCCTGAATTGGCGTCTCCTGATGGGCGAAGAGCAACCCTGCCGCAAGCTCTGGGGGAAGTTGCAAGAGACCTAATCGGATGCATAGGCTCGATTCCAACATTTCTGGGGTGGTCAAAGAGTGATAGAAAAAGGCAACGTACCCAGCATTCATCTCCTGTTCCGGCTGGATCACCGTGTTCGCCATTGTGCTCGGTCTGCGAAAGAAGGCGACAGCAGAAAGAGCTTTGAAAGGTCAATTAGAAGATGATGGGGCAGGCTGCAGCTGGAGTGGAAAAAGAGGGTCAGTTGAAGGACGGATGAGGGCGGAAAAGGTTGTGTGGTGGAGGAAGAAGCTTCTGCGTGGTGGGGGTGATCTGGAGCCCTGTCTTTAGCGGGTCGTGGTGTTGACGTATTATTGAGCGGCGAGCGGCGGTCTAGCTCAGAATAACAATTGGAGGAAGAAGGACCTTCTTCATGCCCAAGCCCAGACAGCGTGACGAACGTTTTTTAAAGGCGGTTAGTCAAAAGCAAAGTAATCGAGTATCACTAAGCCGATGCACGTCTTTCAAAGCATCTCCGGCACCAACAAAACCCACGACAAAGCCTGGAGTAAAGGTTACTAACGCCGAGGGTCGCGGACAACCCCACCAATGCACCACGCAGCGCTGGCAGGCTCGCTCAGACACACTGCGCGCTGTGAGTCTCGAGAAAACCAAAGACGGTCGACGCTCAACCAAAACCTTGATCCATTCAACTATAGGCCTTAGCTGGAGGGAACCGTCTCACTGCCGTCGCAGCTCCTGAAAGAATGCTCCATGCCCATCCCCATCCCATCCCCAAGCCGAAGCGAAGCTGCTGCCACTTGGGCTTGCCTTGCCCCGCCAGTCACCCAGTCGCAGGCTCCGACAGCCGGGCGCCGGCGTTGGCATATCTATTTACTTAAGTATATCATAGAGAGAATAGAGTAAAGACAAGCACCGGCATGCCTTGAAACCTTGGAAGGATCTCTCTAGGGTTTCTGTGCCCCCCC
>JAQGEP010000016.1:355350-395386 GCA_028476805.1 Acrocalymma vagum
CCTCTTTCCTCCCACTAGCGACCTTCGTTGGGAAACGAAACATTCGCTGGCTGGCGGCTCCAGAAGCCCAGCAGTAGATAGAAGTGCAAGGCTGCTGCTACAGCTGCATGCTCCATAGGACGTCTCGGTATCTGTCACGCCGACCTGCCCTCGTCTGCCGCCATGCTACTGGTGGTCCTCAATCCTCCTGCCCACGTCCCCGACTCTCGGAGATGCATCGTGACCTCTGTCGACTCCATGGGCTTCCGTGGGCGTTCACTGCCCGGGCTGGCTGCGCGGGTGGGCGAAATTGTAATCGTGTAATACCCAGTCCTCCCCCCTCCCCCCCTTTCCTGTTGGTCCTGGGCCGATAGAAGCCATCGCAGCAGACGGCTCATTCGCCGCCACGGCTTTTGCAGCGAAGGTGTGTGCTACTATACCTATTCGTCGAAACCACGGTAGATAAGAGCATGCCGCGCTGGGGTAGATGACAATTGTGACCGGTCCAGTCAATAAATACATCGGCTAATCATAAAGCATTGTGGACGATGTGGTAAGTGGTAGCTCCGACCCGGCAGGATGCCGTGGGCATAATCAGCACTGGAACGTGGCCACCATGTATTACTGAGCCGACCTCTTATGCTTCTCGACATCGCCTTGGAAATATTTGTTGATATGCAGGCCAGACTGTAGTTTTCGCTATCGTGGGCCAAGTCCCGGGTGCTAAGGAACGTGTCTCCAGTCGAGCTTCCGCCAGACCATGAAGCGGGCACTGCATGAACGCCTCCCCTCGCACAACTTCAGATCTCCACGTCGAACGGGCACAGAGTCTCCATGCATTGAGTCAAGGCAGCCCAGTTGCGCTCGCAATCTTGGAAGTGGGAGTGTGGTGTTGGTTGGGGTTGGTGGCAAGCCAGGCCGTGATTGGACTAGCGGCCGCCAAGACTATGGCTGCACGTGATGCCACACTCGCTTAGCCATTTCGAACACTGGATTTCGAATGTTCGTCAAGTCAACTAACCCAGCAGCAGCAAACACCACGACTACGGTCTCGATACCCCTTCTACACCCATACCGGAGGCCAGGAATCGTTCGCCATGTCTGAGAAATCTCACCGCCTCTACGTCAAGGGAAAGCACATTTCGTAAGAGCTCCCCAGCACTCCAATCTTCAACTTCAGAACAGAGCTGGCTAACCATCTACTCACAGCTACCAGCGAGGGTACGAAATGCATCTCCAATTGCGCATAGATTCAACCGCTTACTTTTTGCAGAAAGCGCAACACCACCCCCGGAACTTCGCTGCTGAAACTCGAGGGCGTTGACGACACGGCCGCCGCACAATGGTACGCCGGTAAGCGTGTAGCATGTACGTACAAGGACATTTCACGACGATATGGTTGAGAATGGGAAAATTAACAGTGTGCGCAGACGTCTACCGTGCTTCAAAGGCCGTCCGTGGCTCCAAGATCCGTGTCATCTGGTAGGAATCCTTATCCGCGCACTTTGCCAGCCACATCAAAAAATTGTACCACGAAACTAACTGTCCTCCGCAGGGGCAAGATCACCAGGCCACACGGCAACAGCGGCGTCGTCCGCGCTAAGTTCAGGTCCAACCTTCCTCCTAAGTCTTTCGGAGCCTCGGTCCGCGTCATGCTTTACCCTTCTTCGATATAATTTCTGCCACGACTCTTTGGGGAACAAGGGGGATGGATACAGTAGACGGGCGAGGCAGCGGATGGTGACACGGCGCATAACCCGGCGACGGAACGAGAGAATGCAAGTGGGGGAGGCTTCATGCTCGGTTTCATTTGCATGGCATGTTCAGGCTGGTATAACGGTGTCAGTGTGTTTTCGGAAAACCATGACAATGGCAAAATCAATCAAGATTCCTCCCTAGGATCAATGAAAAATGATCAAACCCCCAACAATCCTCAAATATCGTAGTAACAAAAGATTATGATTGATGATAGACACTTCGGTTTGGGTAGGGCATCAACAATAGGTCGGCGTTTCGGATCTCGTCCCACAGTGGAGTTTACAGCACGTTATCTATCTAACCAAAACCGTCTCGATGCCGTTACCAGCTCACCATTATTCGCATGCAACTGCTGTATTCACGGTGATAGACTTCTTGTCTCCAGATTGAATTCGCGTTTTCCTGATTGTTTCTCTAATATCCGCACAGACAAATCGCAATATCAATTCCGCCCGAGCTGAACGCAATTACAATGCGAAATACATCCCAGCACTACCGGCCCCTCCCAATTTCAATTACCTCCTATTCCAAGCTGCCCCTTTCTCTACATCCATTTGTAACCCTAGCTTATCCACTTTCCAAGCATGCTACCTTACATCTGGTCTTGCATCAAACCATACAACTCAGCTACATAAAACCCTCACGTGACAGCATTAACGATACTGATATTTAACACCTCTTGCAATCAATTGAGTATTCAACATACCCAGCAATCATTTCCTCAATGTCCACAACCCTTTTCACAACCCATATATCTCGCTTCGTTCCGATTCAACAAAACTCGACGTATCACATCGCTAATGCTTTATCACGTATATCTACATACAGAAAGGTCTCACCCTAGGCGCATCCCACATTCAAATTATACATCATTCGTAATCACACCAGCCTAGCAATTCATGTCAAACGTTTCTAGTAATTCTCTTCCAATCTCTCCTTCTCCTACCCGGCGTATAAATATCCATTCAACAACACTCGAATTGCGTTCACGCCCACCTCAGATCAAAGTACACTGAAAGGATAGTAGAAGGATTAGATGTGAGTGAGACTAGCTGTGAAATAATCGCTCTTTACGCTTTAAGCAGCCATGACACTCATGCCTCTCAAGAAATGTAGCGTGCTGATGAGAAACGCTTGTGGGCTGTATGAATTTGTTGAACGTCGAATATACGCGATTGCATTATAATGGTTTTGATGTGTTCTATTATGATGAGAAAAGGAGTGAACAAGCACACTGGTAAGTTTAGTGAAGTGAACCGGCTTCTATTTATACGATCTTCTGGTTGCAACTTTTCATAATGGTTTAGTTCCTTGAGTTTTCTATGAATGCTATTTCTACGCAACATCAAAGACCAAAACTGTTCTATGATATAAATCACCAAATAACTTTGTTATTGTCATCTTCCCTACTTAAAAACCTCACCTCCCTCTAATCTCCAGATAAAGCTACACAACATAGTTGAACCAGTTCCCACAGCCCCCGGCTAGACCAACCATGATCGCCACGCATCCACAAGAACCCACTCAAGCACTCTTCCACACTCTCCCAAGTACCATATCCTACAATAGCCATATAACGAGCTATGTGCGGCGCATAAATGCTCGGACTTGACGATGTGCTTCCAGCTACCCAACAAGCCCAGATAAGCATCTTAATCAAGTCAACATCGGGCTGCTCTTGCCAAAGAGTAACATCGGCAATGGTGTTGAGAAGAGATATTGCCTTTTGCTGCAACGCTGAAAGAGTTGCAGAACCCTGTCTTAGCTGATGGAAATGGCGAAAAGCACATAGTTGTGCCACGACGAGAATGAAGTGACGGATAGAGATGCCTTGCTGATTGAGTGGCGTTGGGGACGTGAATAGCGCTTGTAGGGATAGTAGGCGGTTTTGGAGTGCTATGCAGAGATGCGTGAATGCGCGATGGGTGGTGGAGGCATCTATTGTGGTAATTGACGGCAAGACGGGATGCAGGGAGACAAGATACGTTAGTAGTTTTATCGAAGTCTGGATTTCTAGTAGGGACCCCGTGGGTGTGTAAGTCGTGCGTGCGAGATGCTCTGGGAAGTCTGGGAATAATGCGGAATATGAAGCGATATGTGTGGCTGGAAAAGAAGGAATAGATCCAGATATTGTAGATGTGATTATGTCGCTGCTGTAGCAGCGATTAGAATTCGTTTAGAATTGCGGGTTTTGCGACGAATCTTACGATAGAAGAATCAGCTCTAGCGAGCCGTTCCAGCCTAGATTATGCATGCCTCCTTTCACTTCTATCATTCGTCTTAGAGCATCCTTGTGGATTCGGTCGTTCGCCACCGCGCCGGTTATGTTCTACATGGAAGGGAAATATTTAGATTAGGATAGGTGTGGTTATTGAGTTGTTTTGAGACTTACACCGGTTGCACCTAACAACGCAACAGCGGCGACGGTAGCATCGTTCGTTGCCTCTTCGGAGTCTTCAGTGCGTTGTTTCAATAAGTGGATGCTCTGTCCGCGGTGGTATAGTGTTGTCGAGCTCCATGAATCTCCATGATACGAGTCTTGATAGACGCCTGCATGAAACAGTATCGTTGCGAGAAGAACGGGGTCTGTCAATGCGTTTTTGGCCCAAGCTGTAGTTATGGGATCTTGGTCTGTACCATGCCACTTGGGAAGGATTCGAGGGGCTATCGAATATATGACTGAATTGTGAGTTAGCCGTCTAAGTTAGAGGCCTTTTCAGTGATCGAACAACTTGAGTTGAGCGCTAGTCGATCTACATCTGCTACTTCATGCGAATACAGAAAAGCGTACATACAATAAGAAAAAAGGTGTGGAGCGTTGTAGCCAGCGTCGATCACTGTAGACGAGAAGGGATCCATTCTCCCAGACAACGTATCATATAATCTCAAAGCGCTTAGATCTTGATGTACTCCGGTATGCAATGCTGGGGTAGCGCCTTGTTCCCTCCCTTTTGCTAGTTTTGTGAATTCATGGCTCTCCCAGCCATTATCAGATGGGTCGTTCACGTTCTCTTTGCCATACCGTTTTATCCGTTCAAGTCTTTGCGTGCGACGATATGCTCGCATTGCATTTTCTCGCACAGTCTTGCGAGATTCCGTAGTGAGGCTGCTTCCATTGTCTTCGTGGGAAACAAACTGCCATTGCCTCGCCATCAGATGTCTTAGAACGGCAAGGGTCTACCAACAGGCTTTTCTTTTTAAACCACAAATGCCTAGGTGGGTAACTGCATGAAACACCAGATTCTGGTCAATGAAAGGGTCGGCATGGTATGGTGGGTGTTGGGAGTGCGGTGTGGCAGTGCATTACGACATCTGAGTGAGCATTTAGCGACGGAAGCTAGATGAACCGAAGCGGTGCATCTCGAGCTTGTGGGGAGTTCTTACAGGTTTACCCTTTTGAGAGAGCGCTCGCCTTGGCGTATTTGAGCTTACTACGGAAACGAGCCATGGACAATGATGTAATACTGGCATACCGAGCTACAAGGTCTACCTTTATACTATCTGGTATCGTGCTCTGCTTGGCTATTGCTATATTGACCATGAGAAATGGCGCAGTGTTCTTCAACTAGGCATCCGTAGTTATTGACTTCCTATCATAGGTAGCTTTCGGACGAAAAGAACTGAACCTTCTCAAACTAAATAGTCTGCTACGATGAGTATATAAATTCCGTCGTCGCTCTTTATGAGTGAAAACATCAACAGCGCTTCAATACACAATCTCACAGCCTCCTCCATTCTACCAATCTTATTTTATCTTTATTGTTAATCTAATAAAACAACCATGAGTCCCGAAACCTTAGCTGCTATTCTTGCCATGGCTTGTCTTGTATCTGGCTCACCCATCAGCCCAACGACATCTTCTGAACCTTCTTTCAATAATCCATCCAATTGCAAAGACATCACAATCCCGGTTATAGCCACAGCTACCAATTTTCTCCTGCCAGCGTATCCTAATTCCACCACTGCAGGCACTGTTTACAAATACCTTGCAGAAATAAGCAGCGTAACGAAGCCTCCTAATGTTGTCTCTGGTACATTCAATATCAGCGGCACGTATTGCACACCAACGAGAAAACTTAAGGATCGCGAGGGCACCATTCAAGTTCTTCTACATGGACTTGCGCTCGACAAAGTAGGTCAAGCTACCCTAGACAACCAAGAGCCACACTGACGTGAAAAAAGTCCTACTGGAGTGGCAGTGGCTTTCCTAACCCCGACTTCTCGGGAGAATACTCTTGGGTCTCCCATGCAAACTCTCAGGGTTACGCCACTCTTGCAATCGATAACCTAGGTACCGGCGGCTCCTCCCATCCCGATCCGGTAAATGTCGTCCAAACACCGCTACAGGTGCAGATTATGCGTGAGATAGTCCAGAGCCTACGCAATGGCCAGGTAGACGCCATCCCAAAATCACATGAGAAGGTCATTTTCGTTAGCCACTCGTATGGCTCGATTGTCGCTCGCCTTCTTGCTACCGTCCATTCCACCAACGCTGCCGACGCGTATATTTTCACTGCCACAGCGAGAAACCTAACTGGTATCGCAAACACGATACAGATCTTTCGGGCTCAGGCAGCCAGCGTCGTTCATCCGCAAACGCTCGCCGAGTTGCCACCAGGATACGTCTCCCCTCTCAAGGACACCCTTAGAGAAACACTGTTCTCATTCAACGACGAATTCGACCCAGAATTTCTCGAATGGGAGCGCGAGCTTCCACGCGCGTTTGCCGTCGGAGAGGTTGCGTTGACCAAGCCCAGCGAAGTGTCTAATTTCACGGGACCAGTGATGGTACTTACAGGACGGACAGACGCCATTGCTTGTGGCACCGGGTCTTTCAATGGCACTGGTCCGGCTCCAGATTGCGGAATCGGAAAGAACTCTAATCCAGGCATGATACGCATGCTTTTCCCCAATGCTTCTAGATTCGACTCGTATATTCCAGATAAGACGGGACATAATCTAAATAGTCATTACTCTGCCCCTGAGAGCTTTGGAGTTGCTCATCAGTGGCTTCAGAGCGTTGGGTTCTGAACGATCTGCTAGAATGAAGAGAGGCGCATGAAGCTGGATATGTACAGATAGAATATATTGATGCTAGGATGACACGAAGCTAGGATATAATTAGTACGGGTAGCTAGGTAATGTTTAATAGATATGCGGTCAATGTGTCAGTCTTAAAAGTCTAAAACGGGACACCCCTTCCACCTAGTGAAGGTTGGATAATGCCTATATGTGTTTTATGCCCTCAAAAGTGCATGCATTCAGTTACCGCTTCAATTACTGGTTTATTCAGCTGGCATTTGGCCTTTAAAGTTGATGAAAATTTCCCCCATCTTGTTCGCAGTAGACAGTTGACTGCGCTAATATTTGCGGTACAACTTGAAGAAATCAATCTCCATAATATTTTTCACAAGTGAACTGACAAGCCAAATATCGCTCATAAGTTATTAAATATACTACACCAATTATACACACCAACTATACCAACGTTCAGCATATGTACCCTCATTCAGACAGCATGAAATTTTCGCCGATGGCGTCTGCATCTAATTAAATCCTATTCAAAAATATGCCTGCTTCCTACCTTCTTCCAATCATCTATAAGTTCATTTACTCACTTTCACCATAAAACCTGTCATTAACATTGCGTAGACACCCGCCGTGCTAGTTCAGGCTCTCATATCAAAGCACTCGGCTTCGTGTCCATGGGTAACGTAACGAGTAAGACACAATTTTCAACTAATAATCCGTCATTATATCACATTTCGGGAGTGGAATTAGGTTGATAGGGCCAATACATGCTGTCTTGTCCTGTAGCCCTATCTCCAATGTGGGGTCAGGCTGTCCTGTCAGGAGCGCGGCTGCGCTAAAGATTGCAGTGCAAGTCGCAAGTCATGGCATCTCATGTAGTAAATGCGGCTAGAGACGAAAACCAGAGACCGCCCGATGCTAATGATAGCGATATATTCACTGACATACCCCTTCAAATAAGCCCTGCCACCTTCCCACTTGCTCCATACGGACTGAGTAAAGACATTGCGGCCATCAACCCGTATCTAATTCACATGGCAATGAATGATGACAGGTAAATATAAACCAAATATGAGGCCAAATCAAAGGCCCAGACTCGTTTTCATACAATGTCGAACGAGACTCAACACTGTCCAGTCTACAAGACACCAATACCCATTGGATCACGTTTCCCCTGCATCCAACAATTCTCACCATTTGATCATGAAGTAGGCATTATTATGTTCTTTTCAGCAACTTGACTTGCTTCGAGGACCTCTGTGAATCGTTTATAAACGGTGCATTTGCACACGACCGTATAGACCTCTCATCTTGGAGCACAGCAAGGTCAATATCTGTAGCTTTGCAACTCCGGACAACAACGTCCTCCAAAAGGCCAGGCGTGGGTTTTAGTCAAATAATCATATATCAACAATAACCAGAAGCACTCGCACGAGCGCCCTCAAACCTAATCAAGACATACAATACTCGAGCAAAACAAAAAAGTAAAAATTATTCTCTCCTGAAATAAAAAAAAAGTTCCTCAAGCCCTTTTCCTACCCTCAACAAGCAAATGCACCAACCCTAATAAACCCCCTTCTCACCGACCATTCTCCCCAATATAACTACCTCATTCCCTTCCATTCACCCGCACCACTTATTCTTCTTATTTCTCACTCTATTTTCCTCCGCTCCGGATTAGGCCCCGCCAAGCCGTACACATCTCGATATTACGTTTTTCGCATCACTTTTTACACAATGCCAAGAGAAAAGCAAGTCTCGAATGGTACGGTAAAGTTTAGGATTTCGCGGGAGCGGGTCAGGGGAAACGAACCGCGGGGGTTATTGGATGGGATGGATGGAGAAATGGGAGGGCGTAGCTTTGAGGAGGTTTTATGCGTGTTTGGAGGATGTGAGAGAAGGTGTGGGTGTTGTGTTCATTAGGGGTTTTTAAATAGATGTTAGGGGATGGGTTTAAGTTGGAAAGTTCATACTCTTGTTAGATACGTATGGTATCCTTTACTCAAAACACAATCCAATCCGATACAAATAAGCACTGCCCCATCCCATTTCCCATTCCCTAGCCTTCTACACCTACATCTAATCCATCATCAGCTTTTGATCTCCCTATAGAAATCTAATTGGAGCTTCTAATTTGTCGGACGCTATTTCCGCGCGTCTCCGTGTGCCGAGCCGGATACCTGGCCAGGAACTGTGGGGAAGAGGAGCCTGGTTACGCGTTCTGGGTTTTTGGGCTGCGTACCATTCCCGGGATAATAGTACCGTGCTGGAGATAACGCTGGGAGGTTGTAATCGTGGGCCCAGCCTGGCGCTGTCAGGGAAGAGGGGAGTGTTCACAGATATAGGTATGGAATATGGTACTTGTGAGATAGACGGCATGTAAGAGCCTAGACAATCTGGATAGCAACATGACGATAGAACCCGGAGATGTTGAGAGCATGTATTGTATCTACTGGGAATAGGAAGGGCTTGTGCTCGTACTTGTGCTTTGCTTGTGCTTTTGTGCCTGGAGCTTGCACTTGCACTTGCACTCGCACTTGCATGACATGACAGAGATTCAGATTCAGCCAGCAACCCAACCCCAACTAGTCTAAACTCGGAACCGCCAACGAACGCGTTCCGCCCGCTATCTCTCCAAAAACAGCGGCCAAGCCACACTTTACTTTCGACGGGAACACGCTTACTGTACCCTACGTTGCTCCACTCCCTTTGAGCTGAAGAGGGAGTTGGCTTAGCCCCCTCCCCAGTTACACAATGGAATCGTGTTCCTTTTGAATTTCTGCGAGTCCTTCCGTCCCTTTTTCTTTCTCCTGTTTCGCTTGTCGTTCGCTTTGGTTTATAAACGTGCGTATATACCCCCGAGTTTCAAGTGTGATCAATTTCGCCCAATGCACCCGTCAGCGTCGCTATAACCACAGCACCACAAGCGCCATTGCTGCGCACGCGACCAGTCCACCCAAGGGAATTCGTTGTTAGTGTAGAGCGCCTGGGCAGAGGAGCTTCACAATGCCAGCTGCTGCGCAATGGCGGGGCACGCCGTCCATCAAGGGGTCGACAGAGGCCATGCGAATGGCGCTGCTCACGGCCTCGCTGATAGGATTACAGTATGTGGAAATCACGAAGTAGTTAATAGCCTCACGGACTCTGATCTCTAACTACAAGATAGATTTACCTGGAATGTCGAAATGACCTACTGCACTCCCTACCTCCTCGAACTCGGCCTCACCAAATCTAAAATCTCCCTCGTCTGGGTCGCCGGACCGCTGTCGGGCCTCATCATGCAGCCCATCGTCGGGGTCGTCGCGGACCGCTCCAAGAGCCGCTGGGGAAGACGGAGACCATTTATGTTTGGTGGAACGATACTCGTGTCCATGTTTCTGTTGCTGCTAGGGTGGACAAAAGAGGTGGTGAAGTATTTCGTAACGGACAAAGAGTCGGTACAGAGCGCTACTATTTTCCTGGCCGTGTTCAGTATCTACGGAATTGACTTTGCCATAAATGCTGTCCAGGGAAGCTGTAGGGGCTTGATTGTGGATACGCTTCCGATTCCAAAACAACAGATGGGCAGTAGCTGGGCTAGTAGAATGGTTGCTGTCGGTTCGTTGATTGGATACGGCGCTGGTGCAATTGATTTACAAAGAGTGTTTGGGCCGATGCTGGGAGACACGCAGTTTAAGCAATTGACGGCTGTCGCGGCGCTCACTCTGTGTTTGACGGTTGGTATCACGTCATACTCTGTGACGGAGAGGGTGCTGGTCAGTGATGCCGAAGATCATGAAGAACTCAGCCCTATGCAAGTACTCAGCACAATTGCAAAAACTGCAATGGACTTGCCTCGTGGAATTCAGGCCATTTGCTATGTGCAGTTCTGGGCGTGGATTGGTAGGTTATGTATGCTCAAGGTGTTTGTTTAGCGTGCTACTAACTCCCAGGACAGGATGGTTCCCGTTCTTATTCTACAGCACCACCTGGGTGGGCGAGGTCTACCTCCGCTACGATGCTCCCGCAGACGCTAGAGCTACCGGAGACTTGACTGGCAAAGTTGGACGCATAGGTTCCACAGCCTTGATCGCCTTCTCCATTATCACATTTGTCATGTCCGTTCTGCTTCCGTGGTTCGTCAAGAGCCCCGAGGACGAAACGCCAGACTTCACTCCCCGGCCGCCCTCAGGAATCGCAGCCATGGTGACTGAGGTAGAGAAGTACAAGCCCAGTCTTTTGACTGCTTGGACCATCTCGCATTGCATCTTCGCGGGGTCTATGATTATGGCGCCATTTGTGCAATCCTTGAGGAGCGCCACTATCATCATTGGTGCCTGTGGAATGTAAGTGGACCCTGGGTGTTTTGTTGATATGTAGCAAACGTGCTGACTTGCTTTCTAGATCATGGGCTATTAGCTGCTGGGCTCCGTTCACTTTCTTGGGCGTGGAAATCAATCGTCTCTCTCAGACGACGGTTCGTCATTATAGCCATATTGGGCGCAGCTCGATTGAACTCGAGTCCCCAGTTGCGACGCACCACAACCGTAGCAGTAGCATCGAAGACGGCAATGGTTCGAGCGGAAACAGCTCTGGAAAGTATCTGGGCATTATGAACCTGTATACAACGCTCCCTCAATTTGTCGGCACGGGCATCTCATGGGTCGTCTTTTCGATGCTCGAACCTGGGAAAAGCCCAGAGCTGCACGAAGGGACACCAGAGGAGCACCATTCGACCGACGGGCCAAATGCAATCTCGGTTTGTCTCTTCATCGGGGCACTCTCTGCATGCGTTGCAGCGCTGTCAACACGGCGCCTAAAGCATTATCAGGGTCAAGGACACTGAGAGTGTGAGAATTGATAACGGATTGCGAGAGAAATGCTGATATCGGGTCAGCGGGGGCAGATGGAGATGGCGTATCCTAAAGTTCCCAACATTTGTTTACTCAGAGGGCCCACGGCGCCTACTATTTTTGGGGCTAGGATAGGCGCGAGGGCAGACTACGGCGGCGTTTGTTGGCTTTGGTGAAATTTTTTTTCTCTAGGGGCGGCTCTGCTTTGTTCTAGAAGGGTGGCGGTCAGCATAGCGTCGGGCGTTTTGATACCAGAACATAGCGTATAGACATGGTATAGGGTGGTGGTGGTGGTGGAAGACGGGGAACATGTGGGTAGGGTACGGCTGTGGAATGGATGGATGGATGGGCGAGGAGGCGAGTGTCAGATGGCGAACACCTTGTTGTGCATTCAGCCACAGTGGCAGAGAGCATGGAGCATGGAGAATTGTTCAGATACTGCCGGTATGGGCTGTATGGATGGATAGACATTTAATTACCCTGTTGCTTCTATTCGCCTCAAGATTCAGAGTGTTGTTGTGTGTGGGCGTGAGTTCCCAGATAAGAAGGTCTGGCAGGGCGGCGAGCAAGGGCGACTTGACATTTGCTGTATTCCCACCGCAACCGTAAAACTTTTCCCTTTTTTTTTTCCATCTTTTCTATCAAAGCAGAAAAGAGCTTGGAGGGTGCACGGGCAACATCGGCCACAAGGTGCCCTTGCCTGCCCTGCTACGGAAAGTTGTGCGCAGGCAGCATAGGAATAGAGCCGCAGGCGTCATCACCACTTACCTTGGACGATATGATATGCATCTACCCTTTCACTGCCGACGCATCGTGGTGGTGCTGTATGGAGACACGTGCCCGGATGCTCTTGAAAATATTGGGAAAGCGGTAAAGAAGCCTCGAGCGCCACACGCCCTCTCCTCCCTCTCTCCCTCGCCTGCTGTCTGCTATTTCCATACCGCTCCCTTTGTCACCCGCACACACCAGCCCAGAATCCCAGAATTCACATCCAGCGTGCGCTGCATCCTGTGTTTGCTTGCTGCAATCAACACCTTTTTGCTACTTTTGACGACGCCCACCTCTAGCTCTCCACCTGCGCAGCCCAAAGGAGCCACTTTTTGTGCACAGTTTACTACACACATTACGCACGGCCAGCGTCCACCATCCAGCGGCCAGTGGCTAGCCCAACCCAGCAACCCAGACACACAGACACACTCATCGAGGGGCGACGACTTAGCGCGGCTTCGCTCAACCGCCGAACATTTCTGCAGTCGCTCTCGCTCTACGCCTACGGCTTCTCTCCAACAACACTCCCACTCCCTTACCACCTTTCTCTCCTCCCCCCTTCGACGACCCAAAATCCGTCACCATGTCTGAGCCCATCCGCAACAAGAAGCTCGACAGCATATCTGCGCCGTAAGTCCTCTGCCGCTTCCCCGCCACTTATATTTTTTTGCGTGTGCCCGCTTGCCCATGACGCCAACAAACTTCGCCCGCTATGCTCCAAATTGGCTGACCGCGTCCCCACAACAGTACGCCGCAAAACACTCCCCTCAATGCCGCTCCCATATCATCGCGCGCCCAGCAGCCTGGCGTTGCTAGTATCAAGGAGGGTAAGTAGTAGCCTTGCTATCCCATCTCATCGTTGCCCCTCCGAACCCCGCCGCGTGTTGCTCATTGTGACTTTGCTTGACCGCTAATCCGAATTTTTCGTACAGAAGAAATGGAGCGCGCCGCCGCCGGTCTCTTCGCCGCCAACCCAGCTCTCGTCTCCATGATGCAGGCAAAGCTCGGTACGTTGGTGGGCAGGTCAAGTGGCTACATTGAATCTCTCCCCGTCTCCGTCCGCCGCCGTGTAGCCGGCCTCAAGGGCATTCAAAAGGAACACTCCAAGCTCGAGGCCGAGTTCCAAGAGGAGGTTTTGCAGCTTGAGAAGAAGTACTTCGCCAAGTTCACTCCTCTCTACCAGGAGCGTGCAAAGATCGTCAACGGCCAGAACGAGCCTTCCGAGGAACAGGTCAAGGTTGGCGAGACTAAGGACGAGGACGACGATGAGGAGCCCACGCCCGAGGAGGAAATCAACAAGGACGAGGGCAAGGACGTCAAGGGTATTCCAGAATTCTGGCTGAGCGCCATGAAAAACCAGGTTTCGCTTGCAGAGATGATCACCGACCGTGACGAGGCCGCATTGAGGCATCTTACTGACATCCGCATGGAGTACCTCGACCGCCCTGGCTTCCGCCTGATCTTCGAATTTGAAGAGAATGAATATTTCACCAACAAGACCATAACCAAGACTTACTTCTACCAGGAGGAGAATGGCTATGGTGGTGACTTCATCTATGACCATGCCGAGGGTGACAAGATTGAGTGGAAAGAGGGCCATGACCTGACCGTTCGCATTGAGAGCAAGAAGCAGCGGAACAAAAGTAAGTTTTCAAGATCCCCCACACACATTTTAATATCAGGGTGCACGTGATGGAACATAGGCTCACTTTGAAAATAGACACCAAGCAGACTCGCGTCGTAAAGAAGACCGTTCCCACAGAGTCCTTCTTTAACTTCTTCGACCCTCCCAAGCCCCCGACTGACGAGGACGATGCCACCTCTGACATTGAGGAGCGTCTCGAGCTCGACTACCAGCTCGGTGAGGACATCAAGGAGAAGCTCATCCCCCGCGCCATTGACTGGTTCACCGGCGAGGCTCTTCAGTACGAGAACTTTGAAGACTTCGACGAGGGTGAATTTGAGGACGAGGACGATGAGGATGAGGACGAGCTCAGCGACGACCGTGACGATGATGATGATTCAGACGAAGAGGTATGTTTACCAAGGCATTTTGATACCAAACACACCTAATACTAATTTCAGACATAGGGCGATGGTACAAAACCTAAGCAGGAGGCTGCCGAGTGCAAGCAGAGCTAAATTGTTTTGCGTTCCCAGGCAACGAAATTTGGTGGCTCAAGGACATTCGGCTCGTTTCTATTGATCTAGATGCCGGCATCATGATGCATTTTTGGTGGTTTCACGTCGGTCGAGTGTTCGACTTCACTTTTCTGAATTACCTTCCTTCCGTGCACTACCCCTACCCTTAGCAGCACTTCCACGCCTTTTATAATTTCTTTACACGGCGTAATAACTTACCAACACCGCATAGGCCAGGGAGATGATGGATCATGGGCTAGCTCTCAAGTCAAACTACTTTGGTTTCCCTCTCCCCTGCATGTCTGAAATCCACCACACACATCCGAGCAACGCACAGTAAGAAGTCATTTGGGTTGGCGCTAAACGAGATTGGGGTTGTGAATTATCTCCTTTGTCTACCGGCGGGTTGTTCATTTGTAAACTTCGGGGGGAGCGGTATGTGGATTCATGAGCGCATTCTTTTCATTGCAAAAGCTTGGAGTGACTGCGGGAAATGGAAAGGAATACGTTTATTAGTAGTTTTTTTTTCTAGAGTATGGAACCTCATCGCGATTGATTGTCCCAGTCTATACTGATTAGCCTTGATACTTTATGTGCTGTGTTGAATTTTTGGCAACTTTTTGGGGGTTATGGATGTTTTGCGAATTGTGTGAATGAAGTTAGGTGAAGAGAACAAGCTAGATTGGTTGCAGTGGGTGAGAGTAATCTAGATAATCTAATTGTTATAGTATTGCAAAATGGGTTTCCCCCCTCCCAATGACAGCGACTCCCAATACCACAGGTAAGCATCCCGCAAAGACAGTTTCTTGGTACCCTTGAATTTGCCACTGAAGACGTGACAGGGTCACAGTACAGTCTAGTGCGGGGCGGTCGTGGCGGGGTTCCGGAAGAAATTCGGCGGCGGCGGGAGGGAGTAACAAAAAAAAAGCATCCACCCAACGAACGAACGTTAAGTTTTGAAATAAACCCATTGTTTACCCTTGTGTCTTTTTCATTGTTTGCATACGTTTTGACGATTGAGGGAGACCTTTCAAGAAGAGAGAGGGAAGAAATTGGGAGGGTGGTTTGACGTCACTTGCAATTGACTTGCGCAGCTTTGAAACTTTTTTTTCTTTCTTTCTATTGCGGTCGTTCAGCACGTACATTAGAAAGCGCATACGAAAACGCAAACATAAACACAAGGCGACACCTCGAACAAAAAACACGCACGGAATTCGAAATTCGAAGGATACTGCGAAAACAAAGTGTGCACTACCAACACCCATCCACACACATCTCTCCAATGGCGCGCAAGAACCCGAACATCGTGATTACAGGCACGCCCGGCGTAGGCAAAACGACGCATGCAGAGCAATTGGCGCGGGCGACGGGCTTCACGCATGTGTCTGTGAATCAGATAGTCAAGGACGAAGGGTTTCACGAGGGGAAGGATGAGGAGACGGGGAGTTGGATTGTCGATGAGGACAAAGTACGTCGTAAACCTTTATTCATATACCCACTCGACAGATTAATTTTATCTCGAAACCTCAAGAAGAAGAATGTAGAATAAGAACACATTGCTAATTTATTTTTTCTCCCAAGCTCCTCGACCACCTCGAATCCACATCGCTCTCCGACACCGGCGGCTTTATCCTCGACTGGCACGCCTGCGACCTGTTTCCAGAGCGCTGGATCGACCTCGTGGTAGTCCTCCGCTGCGACTCGACCACGCTCTACGATCGACTGACAGCCCGCGGATACACGGGCAAGAAACTTGACGAGAATATCGATGCGGAAATTATGCAGGTTTTGCTGGAGGAGGCGCGGGAGGCGTATAAGGAGGAGATTGTGGTTGAGTTGAGGAGTGAGAATAGTGAGGATGTTGAGGGGAATTTGGAGAGGTTGGAACGGTGGGTTGAGGGGTGGAGGAGGGATAATGTTGATGTTGGGGAGGCGGAGGGGGAGTGAGTGAGAGTGTTTGGGTTGGATTGGGTTGGGGGTTTCTGGGTTGGGTTGCATCGGGGGAGAGTGTGAAGGGAATGGGGAAGGAGGAGGGGATGTGGAGATACCAAGCATAGAGGGCGTTTATGGGGTTTCGTGTAATTATCTTCTATGGTGTGAAATTTCTTGAAAAACTTCTCTTTATATTTTGAGTGTATGTCTGTTTCAGTGTGTGTATGTTTTCATCTATTCGTGGTCTATTATTTGGTGTGATGCCTTTATCCCTTTTTTTGATGCTGGGTATTTAGGTATTGTAAAGAGATTCGTTCAAATGCCAAAAGTGTTTCCGTCGACTACATCTGTCTATGCATCGACGTGGCTGGCGAGCCACTCTTTCAGTTTATCTAATGCCTTACCGCGATGCGAGATTTTGTTCTTCTCGCTCTTTTCCATTTCTGCGTATGTCTGTCCTTCATACTCGAAGCACGAGTCCCAGCCTGTCGGTATTTATTAGCTTCTCTTTCTCCCTCTATATATACGGACTGTGTGGATATCTACTTACCGAAAACAGTAGGTCCCCGACTAGCAACCAGCTTGCCCTCCGTCTTCCCCTGGAACAGCACAGGCTCGTGTCCTGGGCCCTCGCAGTACGCAAATGTGCAGACTGCCGTTGCGGACTTGTCTTCGAAGCCGTCAAGCATCTTGTGCAGCTGCTGTGGACCGAGAGCAAGCATGAACCATTTGCTGTGGGGGTGTATTAGAAGGGATGTGATTGGATGTAAGGATGCGGGGGGATTGGTGGATGGTGGGAGGCGACTTACATGTATGGTCCTGGTAGGTCGTTCATGGCTTTGAAGCAGAGGCTTGTGTCTTCTACCAAGACGGGGCCTTGGATCTAGGTTGAAAGTTTAGTCAATTGATTTGATTTTGTTTCTACTTGAATACAATCATGTCGATTGGGTCAAGACACGTTGATTGAGCAATTGAGCAATAGCAATGACATACCTCTTGCGCAGCTCGCCGACATTTGTCGGTGGTAACCTCTTCGACGGTACCTTGCACCTCGATCAGGTCGACGTTCTGGCTCCTCAGCTCGATTACTCCGCCTAGTATGGCTTGTACCTGAAAACGTCTTACATCAGCACTTATCGTTGTAACCAAATCACTTGCATGATGGAGATAAATTGCGTGAAACAGCAGGGGTAAAAAATTTTGCTAGCTTCAGGTGTATGGTGGAATTGATGCTTCGGAAGGAACGCGGGGCCTGGGGGTTGAGACGCACCTCGGCGAGCTTGTTCTTGTTGCCGGTAATGAAGTTTAGGTGCTTGGGTGGTGCCATGTTGCTGAGCACGATGTGGCTTAGGTTGGGTGTATGGTGTCTGGAGTATGGTGTAGTGGATTCGGACCAGGTACAGTGTTCTTTGTATAGGCTGGGATGGGCAGTCTTTGATGACAGGATAGTATGGTGTCTCTGTGTCCTTGTGGGTTTCTCTTGCCTGGATAGGAAAATGGCCTTGTCAAAAATTTTGAGGCTATATGTACCCAAACAAGTAGGCGTTTGTTCCGCGATTTGCTAAGCGGGAAGTTGGTAAGCTCGTGGCTGAGTGACTGTGGCTGTGGAGTTAGCCAGATTTGTATGCTGGGCAGAGCGATGACTGGAAGATGCGCACACGCTGATTGGGTCTCAAGGCAGATGTGCAGGGCTGCAGGGCTGCAGGCTGTGAATGTGCACCTCCTCCAAGGGCGCAGGCTGGGTAGTGTCACTGAAAGGGCGTAGTTCAACGGTAATTCCGCTCTCCGTCTGCTGGTAACCAGATATCGATTGTGCTGGGAGAGAAGCTTAGAAAAACGGCGCCTATTTTGAGACACCAGCTGTCCGTAGGCGAGCTGAGGCGCTAGCGACGAATTGGGCGTGACGATGCTGCTAGTGTGCTTCTCGAATGCTACGTTGCCGTTGTAGCTGACCAACACCAGCTCCCATCGTCAACAACCTCGCCGTTTGTTACGGGTCTTCATCTCCACCATACAGCGGGTCGGCCAGGTTCCGATCGTACAGTTGCGTGCTTCTGCAGCCTTGTCAAGCCCTATGCCCTACGTTTGCGGAACTTTTAACTAGGCTGACCGTGCTTGACCCCGGCGAACACGCGCAGACCCAGCTCAATTGTAACAGCAAGCCTCGCCGATATCGTATGCTACTGGAGCAAAAGGATTGAAGCATTCGGCAACGCCAGACAAGACGCGGTGTACCAACCATGGCGTCCTTCAAGGGACTTTGCCTGGGCGTGTATGCCTCAAGTACTGTTATAAGATCAATCTTCTTGCCAACATGCTACCTCGTACTCACCAGTCCATTCATATTGCTTCTTCTGCGATTCTTCGGTGTCGATCAAAAACTTTCGAGTCTATTACCTCAAGAATTCAGACTTTTCGACATCTTGCCGCAAATCTTCATTGGATCCGTTTTACTGCTACTTCCAACAAGACTTTTCTCTGTACCATCTACGACTTCAAAAGATGGCGGGCCGCGGCGGGTACAACAAATCCCATACTGGATCCCATTCCTCAGGAACTGGCCGAGCGTTATCCTTGGAGGCGAGAAGTGGCTGGAAACCGTGAGGTGAGTATCGAGGAAAATTGTCATAGATGGTATGATCCAAATGCTAAAATCTTGTAGAGACACTTCAGTGGACAATATTGCCGCATATAAATCAGCAGCAGCATTGCACAATGTCCTTTTCTCACCACAGTTGCTGGATCAACTTGCCAAAAACTCTGAAAATCTGGAAGAGGCGGATCTGACGAAATGGCATATTCCACGAAATGCATTCAATATACCAGCAAAAATGAAGAGCCAGGTTTTTGAGCTACATCCGGAGATATCAAAGAAGATTGAAAGCGAGCTCTTCAGAGGAAAACAGTTGGAAAAGGTTATTTCGGCCTCCCTCAAGGTTCTTACCGACTCACTTCCGGATCTGATTACTTTCAACTCCTCGGTCGTCGACCAAATGAACTGGGAACGTGTTGCTGGAATCGATCTTACGGACGGTACTTCAGAGGCGGAGTGCGATCTCTTTTCACTTCTTAACGAATTCTTCTGCAGTGCTATTCTCAATCCCATCACTGGCGCGCAGTTTCCTGAACAGTATCAATTGTTAGCTTCTGACCTGGCAGCAACAAATCAACTGTTCTACGCACTTGCGCTTGGATTGCCACGATTTTGTCCAGTCAAGGGTCTGCCAGGGGCAGTTTTGGCGAAGAAGAGGTTGTTCCAAAATTTCAAGAAGTTATTTGATGATATCACAAACCCTCCAGCCAAGAGAATCCCAGAGGATGATGAGAGCATGAGCGGAGAAGAGACGGATGCTGAGACACCAACACCTCTAACGGCGTTGAATGAGCTGTTCAACAAACATGATCTCCCTATCCCAGCTCGCGCGGCCGTCACCATTCAGTTGATACACGGTCTCGCTGCGGAGGTTGTACCACTTGCTTTTTGGACCATTGTACATTTATATTCGCAATCGACCCCTGAAAAAGAGCAAGGTACAGAGGGTACTCCCTTGAAGAAAATAAGAGAAGACACAAAGGCATGGGCGCAAGCATTTCAACCTCCTTCAATTCACCCTTCGTTCCCTGCACCACCTGCAATCTCGTTTTCCTCTGCGACTCCTGCCCTCTCAGCAAAGCAATTGCCCTACCTTCGATCATGTATCCATGAAACTAGGCGTCTGTACAATTCATCACCTCTTACATTAAAAGTTACAAAGCCAATCACGCTCAAGGAAGCAGAAGATGTTCGACCTGGATTCCAAGAGCGGTTTATTCTTGCCGCCGGTTCTTATGTGGATGTTGGTTTATCAGAAACACTCACCAACACATCACCAGCAAACCATTTCTCCCCCACTGAGGTCAAACTAGACCGCTTCCTTCATGGAACCAGTATTCCGCCAATTACCCTGCCCACCGACGCCTCAGGAGCTTACACCACGGCACTTTTGCTCTCTTTTGTAGCTGGCATTACGCAGCTTTGGGAGATAGCTGCTGCACCTAAGAAGTCTTTCTTCGACCAAATGCACGAGATTCAGGCTGCCGCTGCTGGTCAAGATGCCCCTGTCCAGGCTGGCGAGAAGAAAGTGGGAACCTGGCTAGTACCTAAGGCTGTCGACGGATCAAAAGTCAAGATTCCAAAAACCGACGTACGAGTAAGAATCCGGCGGAGAGAAGGCCTCGAAGGACTGAAGCCATCCAAGAAGAAGTAGCCATCAGGGGTGAGGTTAGCGGTCAATGGGGCGGACCGTGGATGCGCTAAATGACTCCCTTATGCAGTGTCTGCAACTAAGTGTCGGTGGAGATACAGTTTATTGTCATGACGACCACGTCAACAGTCTGGAATGTGGTCCTATGGGGCGTATGCTTCGATGCTGTTATCTGGCCACTTGGCAACTTCTTCGTGATTCAGGTTATCTACAAAAGCAAGAATTTCATAATATACAGGATGGTATAGAGATGCAATGACAATTGGTAGAGATTCAATTCGTTTTATGCTTAGATTATAGATATTTATTTAACATATCTGAGATATCATCTGATCGCTTCGTATCATCTCGATTCGTCTTATTTGTGCATCATCATTCACCCCGATCATCCCATCAAAAACCGAAACCACAATCTCGATCCCGAACCCTTCCTACGCATCAAAAACAAACAATCCCCCAATCCAATCCAATCCTGCAACACATCCATTCATTAAATTAATCATACAAACTCGAACAACACAACATACATACGGTACATTAACCTGACGTTGCTATCTCGTCAAAGTAGCGGTGTAGCCCCTAAGCCGCAATCCAACCCAGCCTCAGCACGCCAACCCCAAAACACACATGCAGCCCTGACACAGCAGTACGTACCCGCGCATCGGGAATATGCAAGAACGCGAGATCAGCGTCATAGGGGGGAGGAAGTGGGAGGCCACGCGAGATGAGATGTATGTGCCATGGCAAGAGGTGAGCGGGGGATAGGGAAGGGGGTGCTAGTGCTAGGCTTGTGCGGAAGCCGGGTAAGAGCGTAGTGTGAACTTTGAAGCACAGAGTCAATGAAAATGGTGCGTTACTTTGTACTTAGGCATACTTTCTTTTCCTGCCCTGTCCTCTCCTGTCTCCGTGCTGGAAGGAGCTGAAAAGAGAACACAAAGCATATCTCCAGGTACCGAGCTTCAGCACATCATATCCTGTTCCGTACAGTACAGAACAAGTACAGTACACGTGCCAGTGATCGGTGAGGCAAGCGGGACATCCTGGTCGGGGAATTCGGAAAGGCTACAAGGCATGCTTTGTACTTACGTAGGTACATTTATGTATGTGGAGGTGTCATGCCATGTCATGCCATGTTATAAAGTACTTAGCCGTATGTATGTATGTCTCGAATCCTAACCTAATTCCAACCAACTATCGCCCTGGGAAATAACAAACGAAGTCATCCGATTCGACGCGTCGATGGCATTTCGATCGCCAATAATTACGCCTAGCTTGTGCCTCCCCTCTCTGTTCAGTTGCTTGTAGCTAGCTGGGCTGACTGGCTAACTAGTCTTCTTC
This sequence comes from Acrocalymma vagum, assembly GCA_028476805.1. Taxonomy (NCBI): domain Eukaryota; kingdom Fungi; phylum Ascomycota; class Dothideomycetes; order Pleosporales; family Acrocalymmaceae; genus Acrocalymma; species Acrocalymma vagum. The sequence goes on from JAQGEP010000016.1 coordinate 377,375, forward strand.
GATGTCTAGCCTTCGCGCAAAGAAAGCGCAAGGGGGAGGGGGAGGGGAGAGACACGATTCATGGGGCTTGCCTTGCCCCTTGTGCTTGCTTGGTTATTTGTCCGGTGTTTGTGTGGTATTGGCTGGTTTTGGGTTTACGATTTATTAGTTTCGAAGGTGTAGGTTCTTCTTTTGATTTCCGGCCTGGCTGGAGAGAGGGGAGAAACGAGCGGAGGAATTAGGCCGGGTGTAAATCTGGGCTATTTGCGAGCTGATCGTTGACGTCGGCGTGTAATTATTCAATGGTGGTCTGTGGTACCACCGTGCCAATGGTATTCATGCCGGCACATAAGTGCGTATGTTTTCTCGGCGTTTTGATAGTGACGGGCAAGTAGCCTTAAAGCCATCAAGGTATTTTCCTTGGTGTTAGAATAGATGGGGATGGGATGCCGAAATCCCATTCTCCATGTTCGGTGCTAATCGTTCGGCCCACCGAACCATTCACCCGTCGGCGGTATTTCAGCGCCGAACCGAACAGGTTCGCCTACTCGGCACTGCGGGAATCGGGTTTGCAGTCGATGAGTGTAGAATATTTCGATCCGGGCGACGCTTATAGGGCGTCCAAAGGAGGAACAGACGGCAATGTGCCGACTGGACGTGGTGTTCTTGGATCAACAGGTATTACCTTGCAAGACCTGAGTTCGTCGTCTTCGTCTTCGACGTGGTCTTGAACCGAGCCTTGTGTCGTGCTTGTAGTACGTACTAGTAGCACTACGTATAATAAAACACCCACTCAGCACCTTCTAAGCACAATCTCCAACTTATGTGAGCATGATGACCAAAAAGATAGTGCTTGCAGCAGTCCCACCACCTACTTAAACAGACCTGCTCTTCCGAGAACCGGGTACATACAGGTACAAGGGCAGAGCTTACAGACTGCCCTTGAAACGAATCTTTCTGCTCCATGATGTCAGCTAATCATTTATCCCACGTCGATTATCGATGCGAAGGACGGGAAAATTGGCACATGGATAATTGCCCTTGTCCGTTGGAATGGCGTCAAGGTGCAGGTCTGGTGGTCACGGGAGCCTTTCGCATCATGCTTACCATCTCGATGGAGTATGACAAGGGAGGGGAAGAGTTTGTTAACTGCGGGATGCACTGTCTGTATGCTGGCCGGCTTCACTTGCGATAGACAAAGTTGTCTACCAATGGATCGTCAGAACTTCAAGCGTCGAAACGGGGGTACGTGACTGCTGTACGTGCCTGGCAGAGGCATGCATGTTAGTATGAGGCATTATTCCAAACCAAAGGTTTAAGATGTGGGATAACTCCTGGTCCTTCATCTAGGGTCACAGGATAGGTTGCAATAAGCGATCGGCGCGAAGGGATACGGAATGGGTGAGGAGGCACATATAAGGATGCGGGAGTGTCACTATCGAAAATCGCTCAACGGGAGGGGAGTCAGATATCATCATCGAGTAGAAGCTGATCTAAGAAGCGGGTGAGTATCCCTTCTGTATTACAGCGGGCAACAACATCAAAGGTCTGGCGGCGTGTTCAAGGGAACCAAAGCGTAAGTTGTCAGTTGTCATTTCCATGATTGCACTTTTTCCTGCACCGCCACATGAACACCGATTTGTGGATCATTCCCATGCACCCATCACAGCCATTGGGACGTATTAAGGGTAATGTTTGACCTTTCAATTGTAAACATAACACCTTTTGAATGCCCATATCATGTCGAAGAAGTTGAAAAGACCCAAAGGAACCCCCAGCCTATTCAACCATGAACGCTTACACGTTCTCGAGGACCTGCTCCTTGAACTCCCGCTCGACCTGTGGAGCCTTGTTAGCGACATTTTATATTGCAGTGAAATTGGAAATAATACCTTCTGGCCAGAGTCGTCCTGGCTTGACTCGCCGTGCAGACCGAGGAGAGCACCCAAGTCGAACTTGGGTGCCTTGAGAAGCTTAACCTTGCGCACGTGGACCTGGTCCCACATTAGTTTATGCCTATATCAAAATTTGTTCCATTTCGCCCACATACGTTCTGGAGGGGGTAGATGCCCTGGGTGGACTTCTCAATCTCGCGGCCAATAACCTCGGGAATGAGCTTCTGGGTAAGCTGGGCGAGGGTGCATGAGCTGGCTTCCCGGGTCATGATCTCAGTCATCTTCTTGCGGATCTGCCTGATCTGGGACGAGGCGGCGTAGGTGGTCTTCTTGATCTGGTTCGGCCGGCGCTTGGTGAAAGCAATGGCGAAGAGACGGAGGAGGTAGTCGTCAGTGGTCTTGACAACAACGTTGGCCTCGATGAGGGTTTGCCACTTGCGGACGAGGGAGCGGAGCTTGTCGGAGGTGAAGTCGAGACCGTGGAAGTTGGTCAAGCAGTTCTTGCCCTGGACTTCGTCGACTCGGAGCTTGACCTTGCGGAAGGCATGGTCCTCATCCTTCTGGAGGTCGGCGAGCGAGACCTCGAATATCCGGCCCTTCAGCGCATCGTTTGCGTTCTTGAGACCGGTGGTTCGGTTGACGAGGGTCTTACCGACACTGCAAGAAGATGCCAGTCAGTAGAGAGCCCCATTGAGCCAGCCATTGCTGGAGTGCAGTTGAATATGGTAGCGGGGAAATCTTACTCTCGGATCGCGAAAGTTCCTGGAGCCTTGACGTTGTACCAGTCCTTCTTCGCGAAGGTGTCAGTCTTCTTCTTGAGACCCTTCTTTCCCTTGGAAAGACGCTTGTTCTTGCCGACAGCCATGATTGCGACGTGGTGTGTTGGGCGTCGAGGCTGTTGGTTAGTTTGTCGTCGTTGAACGATTTTACGGACACAGATGGAGTGTGGATTTCCTTCGCTTAATGTGCGCGCTCGGGCCACAAATGTCACGTGGGTGCCTAGTGCTTTGAACCCAGTGCCGAGATGAGACCGATCTCACGTTTCCCACAGCGACTCACTGTATCAACATTGTTCGTTCCTTGCTGAAATCACTTTCACGTCTTTCATGCTTGTTGGTTATTTGTGTTCAAATGTGTGATTACTATTATTGGTATCATCGCAAGCTATGTACGCTGAACGCTACACGGAACATTGTCTTCGTTGCTTCAGAGACCCGCTTTCCTTCCCCTCTGATGCATCATCATCAGCCCTTGTCGCCAGTGCAAACGGACCCATCTCCGCTATCATATGACTCTCTTCATTCATCATTTTGGCGGTTGGACTTTCACAATTGGCTACGCGTGGCTAGTGAGTCTAAGCCACCCATTAGGCTGCCCCCACGCTGGCCATCCCGCGCTGCCACCGCTCCAGGCATCTCCTGACGTTTCCACACGCTCCTCGAAGGCGGTGGGAGCATCTCGTCATTGGTTTCCCTTTTCTTGCGTTTCTTCTTCTCGATCACGATGTCTCGCATCTCCTCGGTGCGTGCGCTGTCCCATGATAGCGGCGCCGTTGAGCTGGGCAAACACGTCTCATCGACTGTTGCCTCCTCGAGCAAGCGCATTAAAATCCTCTAGGAAGAAATGTCGGTATATGTTAGGTTTTTCCAGATGAAAGTCGTAAATGTTTCGATTGAATTCCGGATTAAAGCCCATTCAATCGGTATTCTCGCTTCAACCCATTTTTCCAGTCATGTCTTGACAGCCGTGTGCTCACGGCGTTGACTTTCATATGGATTGCCATTTTGGCAGAACTTCTCAAAGTCGGGAAAGCTGATGTAGCCATCTGAGGGGTTGTCAGCTTCAAAGTTCGGAAAGTTCAGCTACGGGTTGGCTGTGATGAATGCTTACCCTGTTGCCTATATTGGCCGACGTATCGCTCACTCTCATGCCTCCAGATAGCAGGGCGTTCTGGAGAGTAAATAGGACTGGAGTGCTGGGAGCCTGGAGTCGACATTGGACTGGCCGTTGGAGTCTCTCCTCGTGGTGTTGTTGGGTGTGACGCCACTTTGGCGAGAAGGGTGGAAGCCTTGGTAGGACTGCCTGATCCAGAGTCTCTTCTTGAAGCTACGGGAGCATGTGTGGTGAGACAAGGAGAGGAGACAGTCGATGGCGTCAGAGGTGGACGTCGGCTGCCTGAGCGCTGGTGCTGTGGTGCTTGAACGGGGAGCGAGTAGTAGTATCTGGAGTTGTTGGCCATGATGATGGTGAGATAATGCTGCTGACAGAAGCAATGGATTGTAGGATGCGGATTGAAAGTTGGAGGTATAGGTATTTGTTTGGTGTAGGATGATGCTGTCGAGTACTGAGAAGGTGTGTATACGGAGCCAGGTGAATTGGGGAGCGAGCGAAGGGGTTAGATATGAGATTATGACAAGAGCATGAGCAGCCTTGGACGCCATAGAGGTAATAATGGATTCGATACCCGCGCCCAGACGCCATTCACCCCATACTACAGACGCCTCTGCAAGGCCCGGGGCCCCCCTGTGCGCGCCATCTGCATCAGCAGCCGGAGCTCCCCACTCCACATCTTGGACGTCTGGCCCTGGTCGTATGCGACATGCACGCCCGCTAGAAAACGTGGACCGTTTAGCACAACTCTGCAAATGCCTTCGCAAAAGGACTCGCCAGGACGCGACGCAGACACAGGCTCGCAGGCAGCCGGCTGCGCTGTCATCCGTTCACTCGCCCTGACTCGCCCTCAGCCGACACACTGCCTACATTACTTCATCACTCTAGACTCGCGTTACTGCAGGCGTGAGCTGGTGTGTGCTGGCCACCGCAAAACCTGGAATCGCGGGTACTGGTGTCTCTGGCTGACAGCCACCGCTTGTGCCCGCGAGCAATGTCCGCCGCCCCTCGCCCTCTTCCAGTCTCTTCTTTGTCCCCTTAGTCAAACAGTGCCACTCTACAGACTATAGCTTCGGCTCTTCTGGGGCTGGCTGCTGCTACAAGCGGTTGTGCTTATGGTCGCAGCGGCCGCATTGCGCGTTCATCAAGGTTTGTCGGATGGCCGGGTTCCCAACGCAGCTGGCCAGTGATTACGCTTTCGTGTCCTCGAATCGGCGCACTTGAAGCCACTCTCAACGAAAGCTGCCCGCCATGGATGCCTTTGTTGGGGGGAGACGGGGAGCAGTCCGCAAGGCCTCCAGCCCTCCAGCCCTCCAGCCCTGTTCCCCTCTCAGAAGAAGCGCCTCCGGGGCACTCGGCGGGAGTTCCTGACAGTGCCTTGGAAGGCTGCGTGGGAGGGGATATCCCTCTTCGTCCTCATCCCACTATCCTCTGCTCGATTAATGGTGCCACAAACTGGTTTGTGCCACACCATTGCTATGACCATTCTGGCTGCTCAGTGACGACGTTGCCTCACTGTTTCTATTTTCTGAAGCCTCGGTCTATAGGCAGTGCGGTCGAGAACCGAAAGGCACCACTTCCGTACCCTCCCTTTCGTACGACCTGCACCGGCAATAAGAATACGACTGGTGCCAACCTGCCCATCAATTGATAGGTCTACTTTTCCGTCCATCCAAATCATTGCACTTTCTGCTAAAGTCCTCACCGTTTGGTCTTGAATTCGTCGCGTAGTGTTGCTCTCCTGCATGCCTGCAGCGATTAGGCAGTGGCCACGTACCTAGATCACACGCAAATGGCCGTTTGCCCTGCTCCGACTCTCCTCGTCTCAGCGCCTCGCCATTTCGTGGGTGAGTACTTCGAGACTGCCCTATCTTCAGAGTTGAATTTCGGTTTGAGTCTTTTGGTACCTTGATCGCCTCGGAGCCCCTTTCCGCGTCTCTTGTCTCGAACTCAAGGCCAGTCTCCACACCCCGCCGGCCCGACTTCATGCTGCTCCACATCTCGCTTTGTCTTTCAATATTGTGTTCTGCTAAGTTTCAGCTGTGACTAAATCTTCAGCCTCATTGTGTCGCATCATAATTATAGTAGTTATTGTCTATATCCAGTCAAGGATTTCGTCTTTCCATGAACCTTCTTCATTTCTTTCTAGCTGGTCATGACTCTGTACCATGGTCCCCGAAATCATTACTCCGGCAGCGGCTCTGCAATCTCGGTATCAGTCATGCGTCTGGCGGGACAACACATTCATCATTCATCAATTGCCATTCCGACAACTGGATCACAGCGCTTGAACTAATTTAGCACTGCAGAATCCCTATTCAACGTCTGCAGTAGACTCTATCAAGAAGCACTCTGTCCACTTTGAGGAGCGGATGCAGCAACCCGAGGTACTGCCAGGGATTAGCGTATGCCATGCTGCCCAGTCCGTTGTATGGCGCCATGAAAACTGCCACACCAAACGTGCATACAAGGCACAGCGCGACGCCATGTACCCAGTACCTCGATTCCTGTGGAGCGGTTAAGGTTATCTCGTGACACCGCTGTCATCTACATCCTTCCCGGGCGCGGCCGTTAAGATGTACCAAGCTTAGTTGGTATTTCTATCCAAGGTTGGCATCATCTTCTCGGCGTGAAGCATCTGAATGAAAAAGCACAATATATTGCATGGAACAAACAACCCCAACCAGGCCACGCATGGCTCCACTGGTCATCCCTCCAAGCTGTGGCTAGAACCCTCCTGGCACGAAGGCAAATCCTAGAACACACACCTTCACTCCACCATCACCATCCTCGCCTCAACATCACAAAACCCATCTATTAAGGAAAAAATTGAACCCTGAAACCTAGTATGATCATCTGCAGTGCAACACACCCACAAATCCCTTCCCTCATCCCAACAACTCAAAAACCCCTCACCCCCTCCTCCTCACACCCTACACACCCTACACACAACCACACCACAGCACCAAAGAGAAGAGGAGAAAAGAAAAAAATTCCCCGCATAGCGAACACTTGAAAATCCAGAACATGCCGGGGACTCGAGGGTAGATCTTTTTACTATTTCGCCCTCGCCGATCGTACCCGAAAATCGACTACTGCTCCCGACGTTTTGTTTGAGTCACTCTCGACTGAACTGCCACTTACTTTGTTCTTTGTCTGCAGCGTGATATATCCGCCACACCATATCCACACGACACCATGTCCATCCCAGCACAGTCTATTCCCCGTTTGCTTACTTGACAAGCAGTGCAGTTTTTGCGTGCGGGATTCGACATGTGCGCACTGGACTACTGTACGTTGTTGGAGAGACAACAGCGAACTAGTGAGATCTAGTCTACTGTAGTCCCACCCGCTCGCTCATGGCAGGACAGCCAGAACCGATAGACAAAGAAGACAGGCGGGGCATACTGAACTAGCCACGCAGAGTATGTCTGTTTTGCATTGCTGGCGCTTGTTCGCGGACGGGTGGAAGGGTGGTCGTTGGTTGGTTGGCTGGGTGGTTCCGTTGTGTTTGGCAAGGCGTTTAAGTTAGGGTAGGGCATAGTCGAGTGGAGTGGAGTGGGGTCAAACAGCACACCAGCGACACCAGCGACACCAGCCAGCGCCTATAGTAGTCAAGTGGACAGACGGACGGGATAGAGCCAAGTGAAGTACAGTACAGCACAGCGGTCGAGCCCAAAGCGGGCCGCACCGATACCGAAGCTTGATGTTTTTCGGCGCCCAAGGATTACTGGGAGGGATAGATTGCTAGACTCGATATCATAGATGACTGAATTGAACTGCCGGTACTAGAGTATTTTCCCAAGCCTGACCCATCCGTCCCGCGGTGCGCGCGCACACGTCGGTAAGCTCAGCTCAGCTCAGAGCAGATCAGATCAGATGAAAGCGAGGGTCTGCCTGTCATTGTCATGCGGCACAAAGCGGAGCGAGCGGAGCTGCAGAGACAGTACAGTAAGAAGAGGGGAAATGGCAATGGGAACAGGCCAGTGGGAATGAACAATGCCATGTACGGGGCAATGGCAATCTGCGCACCCACACAAAACACTGCGGGTAAGGCGGACGGGAATGTTTTAAATCATCCTCTTAGTGTGTGTACGTTACACTTGTCTGCCCTACCTTACTTGGTATTCTACTTAAAATGCATGAGGTGTGCTGCGATACTTAAAGTCAAGTCCCGGAACGCACGCAGATGTGTGTACGTATGTGCGTATAGACTTCTTTGTCCGGATCTCGACATGCTTTCCTGCGGTGAGTGCATAATCTTACGTGATTTTTTCTTTTGTTCTGGTCTGCTCTTGTCTGCTTTGCTGGAACGAGCTGGCTGGCTGGGTTCACGTTTCTGCAGTGTATGGTGGTAAAAGGTGGAGGTTTGTCAGACCATCAGGTGTGTGACCAGGCCACGGAATGTAGTTAGGTAGACATGTCACTATCGGTCTGTGTGATGTAGGGCTTGCTAGTTACACGCTGTAGACGCAGGGAAGGGAGCGGCGATGCAGGGAAGTGTTAGGATTGGATATGGCTATGGGTATGGGGAGAGGTGTTGATCTGTGGTTTTTCTTTTTGTTGATCACGACATCGCGTTTTATTGAACTGGATTGCTCTGGATTGCACGGCATGGTCTGAGAGATTGAAGCTGCGATTCGAAAGCGTGGGCTGAGATGAGATGGGATGAGCTGAGACGAGCGGCATCGATACTCTGCGGTTCAACATCAAAAAGTATACCCGCGACATATCGTCAGTGGCTTTTGATGAGGCCATTCGACGCAGTCTCGCCAAAAAAGAAATCATGCTCATGATGTAGAGGAAATGAAAATAGGTAAGCCGAGTCACGGGCAAGTCTTTATCTACAATATAATCGTGCAATTTTATTTCCTCAAAGGTATTCTAACTGATAGTCCGCAGACAATTACGACCTCATTGGTGTAAGTACTTTTCAACGCGTACGTGTGTGAGATTGTGAGAGTGGGTGAGTGGGAGGCAGACAGACAAACCAGCACATTCGTATCGTATCGCTTGCGAATACCCATGCGTTACCGAGCTGTACATGCGATGCAAGTAGGTCATTCATCCGCCCCAGGCTCCAATTGCAGCCTAACGGTGTCCAAAAAACCCCCATACTATACGCAGATGACCTTCGCATCCACTGACTGCCTGCCTAATATGCTGCGCTTTAGTGCTGTGATTGGAGTCAGCATGTCTGCACATTCCGAACAAATAAAAAGGAAGAGCTGTCGCTATTCGCTCCGCACTTACATCAATGTCTTCCCAGCCGCGACCCTTTACGTTTGCCAGCTCGTCCATGGACATGACATGGCCAGTCGTAACTGCAGAAAAGATTTACCGGTCAGCCATTAAACCGTGTGGTGTTTTCCCCTTCCTCCATCACCCTTCCTCATCGCATGCCGCTCCAGACACAACCAGCCACGAATAGGTCGCTGGTCGCTCTTGCAGCAGCGCAGATTTTCTGATAGGGTGATGAGGGGGAAGGAGAGGAGGAATAAAAACTTACAGTATCCGGCCTGGATCTTGGCGTCGATCTCGACTCGACTGTCCTCTGGAATCATCTCGTCGGGAATGGGTACGCGTTCGTGGATGGGGATTCCCTGCTCAACAATCGCGTCGTGCTTCATACTACGCCATGGTTAGTCTTTGAGCCCTTCCATGCATTTGCGACTAGTAGATGTGTAGGGGAGCGGCACAGATAGCCGGGGCAGCAAAGCGCCACTCCATGTACAATAGGGAGGGGGAAAACGCGGGGTCGCCACTTACTTGGACATGCTGAGCATCCTATCAATCTTGGTAATGCCGAGCCAATGCAGAATCTATAGTGGCGTGACCATCAGTAAATGAGATCTTCAGGTACCAGTCATGACCGTTTCCGACCGAAAACCGAGCAGAGGGGATGCGATGTGTACGAGGTATCAATACTTACATCCGGCATGAGGGCTTGGAAACGCATATCCTTGACGCCAGCAATATTTTCGGTCCTCTTGAAGTACTCGCTTGCTCGGTCCTCTCCGCGCTTCCTCGCATTGTAGACGAGGTACTTGGTCACTTCACCAAGGGCGCGCCCTTCTTTACGGAAGTAGATGACGACTCCGCTGCCACCCTTCTGAGCTTCCTTGACGGCCTCCTCGACGCCGAAAATGAGGTAGGGCCGACATGTGCAGATATCGGAGCCAAATACGTCGCTGCCGTTGCACTCGTCGTGGACACGGAGGGCTAGCCGGACGTTGGGATCAGACATCTTTGCCGGGTCACCGAAGATGTAGACTGTCAAGCCTCCGATAGGAGGGAGGAAAAGCTTAATGTCGGCTCTAGTGATCAGTTCAGGGTAAGATCCGCCAGTCTCCTCGAACAATGTTCGACGGAGGGTTCCCTCGTCTTTAAGAGGGTAAGTATTAGTCATTGCATCTTCTCTACACCGATGACAGCGACTCACCAATTCCAAAACGCTCGGCTACTCCTGGCAGATACCAAACGGGCTCCACAGCGACCTTAGTAACTGCAAGCTCGCCGCTCTCGTTCAAGCAGATCTTGCCATCGGGAACAAGACGCCCCGATTTCACGCTGTTCTCCAGCTCAGGAAGCTTCATGTGCGCTCTCGTAATAGCAATTGTAGGCCTGATTTCGACGTCGTCCTTATCCATGGTCTCTTTGTACAACCAAGGAGCGAGATGGCCGTAGGGGTCCATAGCAACAATCTTCTTCTTGTCACTCCATTGTGGGAAGGGACCAATCTTTGCAGCGGGCTCAGTGTTGGTGAAGTCTGGCTTGTGGTCGACATCGAGGTTCTTGCTTGCAACTGCAAGAGCGTGATAGATGGAGTATGAGCCTCCATGGGCACCAATAGCTATTGTAGGAGTAAGCCCAAAGATAAAGAAGAAATAGAAAGGAAAGAATATACATACCGTTTCGCCTACGGATAGTGCTGGGGTGTCTTGAAACAACAACAGGGCCACGCACAGCAGGGTCTTTAGCACCCCATTCCATGGGCAAAGGGTCAACGCCAGCTTGGCCAGGATACGAGGTCAAAATGATTTTGGAAATCTTGGAGACGCTTGATCGACGACGCTCGCCAGCCTCAACATTAGCAGGCGTCTGCTCATACTGCTGGCTGACGGCTTCTACGGTCTTTGCCGACTCAGCTTCTTTAGCCTTGTCATTGTTGGCAGCAGCACCACTTGAAGTTTCAATTGCAGCTTCGTCCTTTAACTGTTTGATTCCTGCTAACATGTTGACTCGCCCGTTGATTTTGTCAACAGAGGAGGCGAGCTGAGAGTTCTCCCTCCGCAGAGCATTCATGCCCTCGAGGAGCTCCTTGAGGAGAGTCTCACTTGAACTTTCAACGGACATGATTGGGATTCTTTGTAAAGCAGAATTTTGATGGCTTTGGATGAATGGAAAATGACAGCTCCCGAATCCAGCAAAGGAAATTGACAAGTAGAGAAGACGAGCGTGGCTGTCCGCCTCACACCGCTACGTAGGCAACTTGTGGAACAAAGCACCGCGGGGTGCCGAGGTGTGTGCACTTGAATATATATCTGGGGTATAATGCTTTGAAGGTGAGCAAAAGGCTTGATGAAACAGCTTTTCTGAAAACCCTGAACAACGTACCAGACAGGAGATGAATCCCTAGGAGAGAAGAAGAGAGGAGAGGAGAGGAGAGCGAGGGGGAACGGAGGGCAGCTCGACGTTATAGGTCCTACAGGTGACGCTTGTGGTCGCTGCTGATTGGCGGGCATCTTATCACCGCATGGGGCAGCTGCCAGGGCGCCCGACTGAGTCTTGGCATCGGAGCTCTCCTACAGCGCCTCTCTTAGCTGCTTCACGATTCAACTCAACCACTACCGACTTACAAGACACGGCAAACCACTACCGCCAGCTTCCTCTTCCTCTATCGTGTCTTTCCGCGCACCGCCGCCGCCCGTACCTGCTCCACATCTGAGCTAAACCCAGCGCGACTAATCCCCGCCCACTTTCGCAGTCTTCTTCCTTACCTTGCAAAATGGTAAGTCGCCATATATCGCGACTTCTTCTTTCCGCACGCAGCCACTAACCACTTCTCCAGGGCAAGCGCAAATCAGCCAAGAAGCCCCAGGGCGCAAAGAAGGCATGAAACCCCGGCCATATATCCATCCCATACTCTTTCTAACAAATACTCACAGAAAGAGAAACTCCCCACGACTTTCCAGTGCCTCTTCTGCAACCACGAAAATTCCGTCTCCGTCTCAATCGAAAAGAAGTCCGGTGTTGGAAACCTGCAGTGCAAAGTCTGCGGTCAGACTTTCCAAACCAACATCAACTGTACGTATCTCAAGGAGCACATTTCCTTTTGCGCCGCGCAAGGCTGTGTGCTGATGAAGCGCAAATAGATCTTTCTGCGCCCGTGGACGTCTACGCCGACTGGATCGATGCTTGCGATGCAGTCGCAAAGGAAGCAGCAGCAGGCGCCGCTACAGAACGCTCCGTGAATCGGAGCGGCGCACTTCCCAAACCCGCCAACGACGATTTTATTGTTGAGGACGAGCTGGATGCCGAGGGCGAATACGATGGCGACGATTAATGGGTACCGCCCAGCGAAAATAATTTGATGTATAACAGGACAAAAGGGAAAAGTTCTATAATCTGCATTCGCGGCGTTTGGGGATATACCAGGCATTCATCCAAGTCTTGGAGACTGGACAGGGGAAAATATGTGTTGGCGTTGCAGTATCGACATCTTGCACCTGGGATCGGGGCATAAGATTCATTCTTACTGTGTTGTTTTTTTCTTATTGGATTTATACTCGTCTGGTCGAGTTGCTATATATGGCCTCGAATGGACTTTCTCAACTTTTCAAAGTGTTCATGTGGTGCATTATGCAAAAAGGCCCAGGCCAGTCCGATGCTTCTCCACGATTGCCCTATCTCATAGCCTAGTACCTATCCCTTATATTTGCTTCAGAACGAAGATTGTTGTAAGGCATTACATGGTGTAGAAGCGGTCACCGAAGTCTCCCAGTCCAGGGACAATGTAGCTAAGATGCAAGTTAGCCTTCTAGGTGCAAGAAAGAGTTCAAGATGGTTACATACTTCTTCTCATCCAGGCCTTGATCGACAAACGCAGTTACTACCCTCACCTTGGGGAACTTTTCAGCAAAGCTCGCCGCACCCTCGGGACTGGCAATGAGGTTGAGGAAAAGAATGTGGTCCTCTGGTACGCCTTTATTCATAAGAACCTCAACAGCCATGAGTGCGGAACCACCTGAGTAGAAATTAGGTTCTGAACCATGGATAGCAGACAGACAGTAAGTAACCTACCGGTAGCAAGCATAGGATCGAGCAGCAAGACCCATCTGTCAGAAATGTCCTCAGGCAACTTATCATAGTACAGCTTCGGCTTCGACGTCTCCTCATCCCGCTGAATGAGAATCTTCCCAATTCTCACCGACCTACAGCAATCCCTCAAGCCCTGCTCCATCGACTCACCAGCCCTCATAATCGACACGCCACAAATCTTGCCTTCGAACTTGACGCCCGAGTACGTCCGTCCAACCGGGGTAGTAATCTCATGCTCGACGACAGGAAGGTGATTAAGCCCTTCCTCAACGAGCAATCGGATGATTCTGTTAGAGTAAAAGATGAAGTCGGCGCGGCCCGTATTCTTGTCCCGAATCATGCTGGTGTCGGAGAGTTTAGTCAACGTCTTGTTGATAAATATAGGTTCATGTAGGATAAGGGTATTTTTGGTGTTATATTATTCACGGGACAGGGAGGTCTTACGTTAGCAGCGCTATCAGCTGCGGGGTTTGAGGCAGGATGTGGACATTGGGGTGGGAGAGGGGGACTGAGACGGTGGCTGTTGGTTTTTGGGTTGCTGGGCGGTATTCTGGGCCTACGGTTTGCGAGGTGCCTCGAGAGTGGGATTCAGATGCCATTGTTGGGTGGTTGTTGGTTGTTGAAAGGGAATGGTTATTTGGGGATCTGCTACCGGGTTAGCTATATACGTTATGTACTAGATGCTAGATGGGTACCCTAGACAGGGCTGGACCGAGTATGCACATTGTGAGCCGCACAAAGTCAGGAAAAATTCCAGCCCACTGAAACTTCACTTGAAAGGGGCCATGGGAGTTCAATTGACAGTGAAGAATACTGACCTTTGTAGGTATGAGATTGCAGTGTTGTAGGTGGACGGCTGAGCAAGTGCACGAGGGGGGCAGCTATGAGGAAATCTAGTGCTCGGAGGGGGATGCACAGCCGGACCTAACTGCTATCTCAAAACTAGTAGTAAAGGATTCAAATGAGTAGACTGGAGAGGATTCAAGGCGAGATAAGACGAGATATAGCGGGTGGAGTAGATTCGAGGTCCAGACTCGTGACCATCGGCGAACTCCACCACGAGCCTGAGCCTGAGGAGTCCGTCACCGCCTGCCTGAAATGGCTGGACCATCTTTTGCATGCCTTCTCAGAAATGTGTGCTGTGCTGGCTCGCTTGTTCCTGCCTCGGGCCAGCCCCTCTCCCTCTGCTCTTGCCCTCTTCGAGTCCAGGTTGCGCCTCCTCTCTTCAGCCACTTCACTATTCCCGTCCTCAGCCACTTACCTTTCATCTTCACCGTCATCGCTGCCTGTTGTGTACTGTGGCTGGGCCGCGTCCTCGTCCCCCCAACCGCCCGCCCGCTTTCTGTCTTGTTTCATCCATATCGACACAAACAACGCCCATTGTCCCAGCGACCACACGCGATTTCTTGCTGCAGACCTCTTTCTCACCTCTTGCTTTGTTGGCGTCCCCACGACTCTTCCCTCCTGACAATGACGCGCGTCTGAATACTTTTTGATAGCCGGCGTATCATCACAACAACGCGCCACTCGCCATGGCAACAACAATATCGTCAAAGTTCACCGGCGCGGATCGCCGCAAGCGTGTCGTCACTTATGGAAAATCTTCGCGCATGGAGTCACCAATGCCTCCGCCTGTGAATGAAGCTGCCAGCGAATCTGCACCCTCGCCGGAAAGACCTAGGAAGCAATCTGGGACCGGGAACTCGTTGAAGAGGCCTGGAGGCACCTTGAAAGCAAGCAGCACTCTAGGAAACACACGCGCAACTACCTCCGCTCCCGATATCTTCGATGTCCCATCCGACGACGATTTCGGCGTTCCAACCGTGATCAAGCCGACGAAGAAGCTCGTGTCGAAAACTGCAGCAACCGCGAAGAAGGCACCCGCCGAGACATTCGATATCCCAGCTTCAAATAATGACACTTCTGGACCAAGCCGACAATCGGTGAAGCCCCTACAGCCATTGCGCAAACCTTCACAACCTCCGGCTTCGGTGCCAAAGAAACTTCAGAAAGCTGCCAAGGTTGAGATCCCCCCACCAGTCGAACCCTTAGCCCCGCAGCAACGACGAGGACGGACGCCGCAGCCTACAAAGAAACCTGAGCAGACCCTTAAGAGCACTACTTCACAACCAGTGCACCCAGTCGCAAAACCCAAGGCTGTCTCGCGAGGCACAACGCCTGCGCCATCGGCACCACCTACAACAAACACAGCGAAAAAGCTGAAAAGCACATCCACTCTGCCAGCTAAAAAAGTAGCAGACAAGCCTTCCCTCAAGCAAACATCCGATGCCGACATCTTTGACTTTCCGCCCTCAGACAATGAAGCACCGCTGCTTTCTCCGAGACCCGCTCGACCACTCCCTCTATCTCGAACTAAACAGTCGGCGAAACTCGGTACATCTAGCACATCCAAAGCTTTAGTGTCTCCTCGGGAATTGGGAGAGTCCGATGACTCTAATGAACAGAAGAAGCGCAAGCGACAGGTCACAGCGGCTGTCCCAGTTCCTACTGAGACGCGAGAGCGGAAACGGGACCCATCCGTCCCTCAACGGAACCGCAAATATCAGAAGAAGGAGGATAGTGTTTCGCCGGGCCATGAAGCAGACAAGCGATCCGGGGCACTCTCTCCAGTCGAGGCGGAGGTTGCTCTACCGAAAGTCAACAAACCAAGGAGGACAAGATTGAGGACCGAACCAAACAAGTTTCGGCCCGCCATGGCGAAAGGACAGTCGTCTCCCGCACGACTGCATAATATGCTTCCCGTACGCTCATTGTCCAAACCATCACCCGTTGTCGAAGTACCTGAAGCCGCGCCTGTAGAAGATGAAACTATGTACGATATTCCAGATGCAGATGTCACTCCCGTACCCGCAGCAAGGACTACATTGTCTGGGACCGTAACACCTCGTCAAAAAGCATTTTTCAGTGGTCTACTTGGCAACTCTTCCCAAGCTTCTCCTTCAATGCCGAGCATCTCAAAATTGATGCTGACCGACCGAAAGCCGGGAGATCTCGCCGCCAGTCTGAGGAGATCGGTATCTGACGTTTCGCCGAGTGTTCCATCCCGGAAGTCTAGGCTCATTGATTCGCTCAAGCAGGCCGACGAGACTTCAGAAGACGAGGGTAGTGACAGCAATGATGAAGAAGAGGACGAGGAAGGAGAAGAGGATGTCACCATAATTGCAGGTGTTGCTACGTCTTCCGAATCAAACAAGAACGACCAAAATGCTTCAGCCGACGGACATGAGCACATGGAGATTGACTCCGAGAGAGCGACCAAATCTCAGGCGTCACAGGGGAGGGTCGGTCAGGCATTTAACTCAAAGCTCACATATGCAAAGCAAAGATCCTACCTGGAGGAAACCAATCCCGAAGATGCGCTTCTTCTGTCAATGGATATCGACGATGACCTGGGATTCTCATCCCAGAGGAGGGACGTATTTTCCGAAGACGACGAGGATCCAGCGAGCCAGGTCCGGGGTATTCACGATCTTCGTAGGCAGGGGCAACATGAAAAGTTCCAGACGGAGGCTCAATTCTGGATTGACGACATTTCCGACAACTCCAAGTCCAATGCAAGCATTCGACGCAGCTCTATGATGGAGCTTACGACAAAGATGGCAGACGACAAATTCATTGGACAGCTTCTTGATTCCGCATTGGCTCATCAGCTTTTTCAGAACATTTCCTCTAACGGCGAAATCATCTTTGACTTTGCCGCCACCGTAGCCACTCTCTTTATTCTGCAAACCAAGCCTGGCTACAATGTCCTCGACCAGCTTCATCAATGTAACATCATTGCGACCTTGACTAAGCTTTTGGAGTTTGAGCTTGACATCCAACGTATTGCAAAAGACCGCAAAACAAACCTTGCGAAGAGAGCACAAGAATCCGTCAGCGACTTCCGGAAACTCGTACAAGATAGTCCGGTATGGTCACCAGACAAGCCTGATAAGGTCTCGCCACAAGTTGTGGCGTTGAAGGCATTGGAGCTTCTCACATTGGGCCTCCGAAAGGCCGGGGGTGCTGATACCCTTATTGGCCAAGAGACGGTCATCAAACTCGTCAACATTGCCTCAAATGCCTATCAACGTACAAAGTCTGGTAAAGGAACGTCGCAAGATGGCTTGCTTTTGGGTATCATCCTATCAGTGCTGGAAGCGGTTTCGGTGTCACAGCAAAGGCAGGTCGTCTGGCCCAATCACGTCCTCCATAGCCTGGCGGACTTGCTCCCAGTCTTTTTCAAGTTTGATCAGTCTGCCCAGATCATGCTTACTGTCAAACTGTGCATGAATCTTACCAATAACAAACCGAAAGCTTGCGCATCGTTCTCTGAATCAGCTTTTGTCCAGCCACTTATACGTGCAATCAACGATAGATTCACGCTTCTTGGGACTGAGCTTATAGAAGAGCAGCGGACCGAAGCTCGGGAGAGTCTGATCCTCAGCCTGGGTGCCATGATCAACCTTGCCGAGTTTAGTGATCAAGCGAGAATCAATGTTGTAGTAGATGGCGACGAGTTGATTGATCCCTTGGTGAAGAACTTCCTGCTGTGGTCTGAACGAGCAGCTCAGGTAAGTGAGCTCTTTTTAACCTGCTTTTACAATGTCAATTGGCTAATCTTGGTCATTATAGGCCGACTCAATGGAAGAATCGCAATCCACCGTCGCAGTGGGATATCTCGCCGTCATGCTTGGTAACCTCTGCCTAAACAAGACGATCCGCAGTAAAGTGCGTACCGGGCTCCCCGACCAGGACATGGGCATGCTCATCGACAAGATCAAAGAATTTGTGCGCTTTCATGAGCATATTGATCGGAAGAGCCGGGCGTTTGAAGGCGCTGAGGGTAGAGCTACGTTGCAGAACTACACGGCGCGACTAATGCAGGTTGTTGAAGGACTAGAGGAGGCGGAAGCTTGAATTTTGG
>JAQGEP010000160.1:0-26451 GCA_028476805.1 Acrocalymma vagum
GCCCGGTGCTACTGCAGTCCCCTGTGTCCACTTACCCGCAATAGGTTCGGGTGGCTGTCCCTACCAGATCGGGTGGCTGTCCTTAACATCTCCCTGGAAAACCCCGTGGAGTAGTGGAGTCGTGGAGTCGTGGAGTGCTGTACAGCAGTAAGTTTGTTGACTTGCCCCGTCCGTGCATGCCCTATCTCGCGTCGCGCTTGCCTGCGGAGGGTTGCCGTGGCTGCCATGGTCGCGACTCCTCCCCGCACTGGCTGGCTGTTTAGGGGCATTTGTACGGGGCAAGAGCTGGTAAGTAAGAGCTGGCAAGGAAGGCACGGTGTGTACTCGGCGGGCAAGTGTGACAGCTCGCCTTGGTGTGCGCTTCCGCTTCCGCCCTCGCCGCACTGGGTGACTGGCTGCTTTTCCGCACAGTCTGCCCGCACAGGGCTAGAACTGGCAATGGCGTTTTTCGAGCAATTGACTCGCGCCCATGGCCGACATGGGATGGGCTCCATGGGGGGCATTATTGTACATACAGCACAAGACCCAAGTATAAGAACTCGCGCCCCGGCCGACTATCTACTCCCTTGACCTCTGTTCCGTCCAGACTGCTGCTGCCTCCAGTCCTATCACCAAACCAACCATGTCTGAGCTGCACACTGAATCGCCGCCCGGCGAGAAGGAGTCCCACACTCACCACGAGGATCTCAAGCACGAAGATGCCCACCTTGCTGCAGAGAGAGGCCATGTTGCCACAGATATGTACGTCTATCTCTTGCCCTCGTATCTCTCGCTCTAGGCCTACCACTTACTAACACCCCTCCCAGCTATGGTCAGTCCCTCGTCCAATTCGATCCAAAGGCCGAGGCTCGCTTGAGGTGGAAAATTGACCTCTACATCGTGCCCACTGTGGCATTGCTCTACTTGTTCTGCTTCATCGACCGCGCAAACATCGGAAATGCCCGCTTGGCAGGACTGGAAAAGGACTTGCACCTCACCGGCTACGACTACAATGCTGTACTTTCGGTATTTTACATCAGCTACATCATCTTCGAGGTTGGTCCTCCCAATATTTGGCCGTCTGTAGCTGTTGGTTAACATTTATCTCCTCCGCAGATCCCTTCCAATATGCTGTGCAAATGGATGGGCCCAGGCTGGTTCATTCCACTCACTTCCCTAGGATTCGGTATCTGCTCGGTCGGAACTGCCTTCGTCCATAACATCCACGCTGTCTCTGGTGTCCGTTTCCTGCTTGGCGTCTTTGAAGCTGGCATGCTGCCCGGAATTGCATACTACATGTCCCGCTGGTACAGGAGATCGGAGCTTGCGTTCCGACTCTCGCTTTACATCGTCATGGCTCCTCTTGCAGGCGCCTTTGGTGGACTCTTGGCATCCGGCATCTTGAAGCTCGATTCGTTTGGCTCACTGACCAGATGGAGGATGATTTTTGGCATCGAAGGAGTCATCACTTGTGGTCTCGCGTTAATATCCTTCTTCACGCTCACAGATCGACCGGAAACGGCACGCTGGCTCTCACAGGAGGAGAAGGACCTTGCTATTGCTCGTGTCAAATCAGAGCGTGTTGCAACCACCGAAGTTCTCGACAAGATTGACAAAACAAAGACACTCCGAGGAATTTTCAGCCCCGTCACGCTCACCACCTCTTTCATCTTCTTGCTTGATAACATTACTGTGCAAGGGCTTGCCTTCTTCGCACCCACCATTGTCAGGACCATCTACCCAAAAGATTCAGTCGTCTCGCAGCAACTCCACACTGTTCCTCCGTACATTGTAGGAGCCTTCTTTACCTTACTGCTCCCATTCCTGAGCTGGCGCTACGACAGGCGAATGATCTTCCTCATTGCCAGTGCACCCCTTATGATGGTCGGTTACATTATGTTCCTCGCCAGCACAGACGCTCAGGTCCGCTATGGGGCAACATTCATTATCGCCTCTGGAGCCTTTTCCTTTGGCGCACTATGCAACGCCCAAGTCTCGGCCAACGTTGTATCTGACACGGCTCGCGCCTCCGCTATCGCAACTAATGTCATGTTTGGCAATATCGGCGGCCTTATCTCTACCTGGAGTTTCCTACCGTTCGACGCTCCAAACTTCCATATCGGCAATGGGCTTAATTTGGCGACTAGCTCAACTATTTTGATATCCAGTATTCTGCTGCTGTTCTGGATGAAGATGAGCAACAAGAAGAGAGAGGCGAAGTCTGTGGATGAGGAGCTTGCAGGATTGAATCAGAGCCAAATACAAGATTTGGATTGGAAGCATCCATCGTTTATGTGGAGGCCTTAGATTGGAGGCTACGGAATGGAATACTGGATGTTAGTCGTGTTGTAGTGTGTAATGATGTATATCGTAGTTTTGTGTATATGGTTAATGAGAATATGTACGAAATACCCTTGTGTTGATGAAAGATATATTTTCCGCAAAGGGAAGCGACAGGTACCTACCGATCGTAGCAAGTGGTAGACACGTCCATCTCGGGTTTATCGGCTAGAGGAATTGTGACATCAGGCCCCGCCTTGTCGCGTCTTTTGGCGACCTCGGTTCAACGGCCAGCTTCAGCGGCCCAGCAAATAACCATGGACTCTCCGCGTCTCTGCTTATTAACTCAGCATATTTGCAGAAATATTTATCTTCCAATTGAACGAAACAGACCTTCTTGAGCTTGCTGATCCCAGAGTTGTGTGTCAATCGTCTCGTCGGACTCCTACCCACACACAGGTTCCTTACACCAGAAACCGCACCGACTGAGATCTCTCTCTGACTCGATAATGCCTTCTGCTATCTCTATCAAGCAGGTACCGGGCAAGCCGGGCCAGGTCTACTATCCTCTCGAGAAAATCACAATCCCAGAGCCCCAGCCCAAGGACAATGAAGTACGATTTCCACACAACACATTGATCCTTTCGTTAAGCTAAACCCTCATACTAACAAACACCCACCCAGGCCGTCATAAGCATCCGGGCCGCTGCCCTCAACCACCGGGACCTCTTCATCCGCCAACACCTCTACCCCGGCACCACCTTCGGCGTGCCCCTCCTCGCCGACGGCGTCGGCGTCGTCACATCAACAGGGTCGTCCCCCTCCGCAAAGAAATGGCTCAATAAGCGTGTTATCCTGAACCCCGGCACCGGCTGGAAAGACTCTCTCGACGGACCTGAACACCCTAAAGGCTACGCAATTATGGGTGGTACCAAGACGAATCCCGCAGGAACTCTGGCGGAAGTCGTCACTCTTCCGGAGGGCGAGCTAGAAGAGTGTCCAGAGCATTTGAACGATGAGGAGGCTGCTAGTTTGCCATTGACAGGATTGACGGCGTGGAGAGCGTTTTTTGTTAAGTCGGGGAATGCGAAGCCGGGACATAATATTCTTGTGACGGGTATTGGGGGTGGTGTTGCGCTTATGGTATTGTTGTATGGTGTTGCGCAGGGTTGCAATGTTTATGTAACGAGTGGTAGTCAGGAGAAGCTTGATAAGGCGGTCAAGTTGGGAGCTAAGGGCGGTGTCAATTATAAAGAGGAGGGCTGGGAGAAGAAGTTGCAGGCTTTGCTACCAGAGAACCGCAAATGGATCGATGCAATTATTGATGGAGCGGGTGGCGATGTCGTTTCGAAAGGAACTCGACTTCTCAAGGTTCGTTTCTATTCCCCGTTCACTTGACCTTCCCTGTCTTTCTAACATGGCATATAGACCGGTGGCGTCATCTCAGTCTACGGTATGACTGTCTCCCCCACCATGCCCTTTCTCATGAGTGCCGTCCTCCGCAATATCGAAGTCAAGGGCTCAACCATGGGCTCCCGCAAAGAATTCGCCGACATGGTACAATTTGTGCGTGAGAAGAAACTCAAGCCTGTTGTGAGCCGCAGCGTGCATGGCCTCGACCTCGATCAGATTAACGGCTTGTTTGACGATATGAAGAATGCGAGCCAGTTTGGCAAGTTGGTTGTTACGCTAGGTGAGCATACTGCAAGCAAGCTATAGGCGTGGGATATGTGCTAAAGGAGCTTTGTGTGAAGATTCGAAGTAAGGATTAAGGGTTAAGTATCGTGGACTAGGTGGTCAATGATAGATATGTGGGTATCTAAGGAAGTCATGAATAAATAACACACCAAACCGGAATGAAAAAATCACTCTACCAAAGCCATATAACGTGAATGTGGTCGGAGGAGCAGGAGGAGGAACTCATCCAAAACGACCACTACTTCACCATGAATCACATTACAATCCCAGAACAAAATCACACACTGTAAGACAATAAATCATATGTTTCCTATCTACTCTCCTCCATATCTGCCTCCGCATAACCCCAAACAAAATCCTCTACGCGCGCTCAAGCGTAAACTCAGCAACAGCGTTCGAAGCCTTTGGATCGACCTTACCGCTGATTTAATATCGATCAAGAAAAGTTAGCAATAGGACAAGTATCTCATGGATATATTTTAGGATGTGATATTGGAGCGTGTGATTTTGGAGGGGAAAACGTACGGTAAAAGTAGCATCAGCACCATTGACCTTAATAGTAAAAGTCTTGCTAGTCTGGAACTGGTCGTCGTTCCACATGCGCTTTACTTGGGGGAGATCCACGGGGTCGGAGTCCCAGAATTGGCCGACCTATGCATCATCATGAATTAATATAAATCTATATCTACTCAATCAGAGACTGCGAACAAAACAACGTACCTTGAGAATATTCTTTCCCGTATGAGGCATCATGAACAGAAGCTGAATCGTAGCATTCGAATCGGGGAACTTGTATACAACCATTCCAGTAATACCGACGGCTTCGTTCTCGGGGGATGCGAATGATCCGGCGTTGTTTTGCTGGTTGGGTTTCGCTTGTTGGGGGCCGCCCGTAGAGTAGCCGTACCACATTGCATAGGACGGGTCGCGGGGGACGAGGGTTAGACCCGTGTTGTTTTGGAGTTTGATGTCGAAGGTCCACTTTTTGAGATTAATTGGGGGCGATCAGAGGGGAGAGACAAGGGGGAGGCTTACGACCATTTTGGAGGATTCGGGAGGTTGGTATTGGGAGTGGGTAGGTAGAAGGGGCTGGTTGGGTGAGTGATTGATTGATGAGAGTGAAGTGTGATGGTTTGATGATTGAGCTTTAGGATGGGAACTTTTGTCCTTTTATAGACTTGAAAGTTCAATCGCTCGAGCATTTTGAAAGGTTCTGGTCTGGAGGCATTGCTCCGACTACGACTGCTATGTGATTGAGGCTGCATGAAAAGAAGCTAGATTCGCCTAAGATTGTTTCATTCAGTCAACATCCAGCTTCCAATATTTGGGCCTCTCACGACGCCTAGTACTTGGCAGGTGTGGCTACCTGAGGACTAGACTTCCAGCTATCGAACTAGAAGTGGCTTAGTATTGACAATAGGCAAACGGGGATTTTGCATGACCATTTGAAGTATTTTGATCATATAGCAAACAGATATGGTAAGATCCTGGAAGATTGAATGCAAGATTGTAAATACTACATAGTATGTTATCTACTAGACGTTGCAGTTTTTGATTTGGATTTTCTTAGGGCTTCAGGCTTTCTCTCTATCTATTGATCATTCTGCGGGTTTTTCATCCCAGTGAAGACGTAAAGCACGGGTTCATCCATATCTAATCATCTCTGTCCGTGCAACAGTCTAGACCACCCAATCGTTTGACATATTACCAAATCCGTATATCATGCTCATCCAATGTGCTACAGTGTTGCCGGCTTACAGGAGGTCCGGAATGTCCAACCAAATGCCAAAAACCCATTAGGTCTCGCTAACCCCACCACAACACT
Organism: Acrocalymma vagum; assembly: GCA_028476805.1. NCBI lineage: Eukaryota > Fungi > Ascomycota > Dothideomycetes > Pleosporales > Acrocalymmaceae > Acrocalymma > Acrocalymma vagum. The sequence goes on from JAQGEP010000160.1 coordinate 5,783, forward strand.
ACGGTATCGGGAATGCCGCTACATAATCGAAATAGGCGATCGTGGCTGCGGGAAAGCCGAGATCTATACTCTTAACGGAGCACTGACCTGCTGAATATGTAAAGACTAACGTTGTTTGTAGACTACCAGCAGTCGCACTAGTCTAGACCAGCCGATCAAGCAAACGAGATTCCGAGGTCAGCCAGCCTAGCCACGCCATACTGCCGTTTATATACTAGTAGTAGGCGTCTCGTGGCATGAATCGTGGCTATGATGGATAGATGTTTAGCTTGCATGGCTTTTGAAGCTCGTCGGGCGTTTGCGGTCTAGATGTCTGTTTGCCGTTTTGAGTACCTGAGCCGCTTTCTGCATCTGCGTGGAAAACGTGGACGCGTATATTTCAGTTGCTATGGCCATTTATTGCTCTGTGTCTATTTATTCAAAATTCTGCATGCTCGTGTGGCCATCGTTCTATACTCTTTCAAGCTTCGGAGTCAGAAAATTTGCTGGTTATTGCGAACTCAGAGGCTGAACCGTAACTCGAATGATGAACATAAGAAGTATTTTGTATGCTTGTTTTCGTGGCGCAAAGAGCGGAGCGGCACGCACCCGACCCAGCATTTTATTCCCAACTTATGAATAGGTACAAATATTTTGCTAAAGTGGGGTATAGGGCTCTTGTGCCGCAGAAAGATCGGGGAATACGTCCATGTATTCGAAGCCACCAAAATATTCATATGATCTGTGAAAGCTGCTTACATCTGAACTTACAGAACCCAACAAAGTAACACATAGTCTCTTACTTATTTTTTGCTAGATAGTACGTCGAAACCAACAAAGCCATTTGGTTACAGTAAGTTGATCTAGAGTCTTACCCATTTTTCCTGACGCGAGAGCGGGGATCGCATTCGGTTTGCCGTATACTTGTCTTTTTCTTTCCGCAGTCCCAAGTTTTGGATCTTTTGGGCCGAATTTAGATCTCTTCTTACCTGCATGATTGCTTCATATGTATAGCCCAGCCTTCTGTCGCTCATTGCACACGCACTACTCGTAGATGCTGAGGTTTTATTCGTTCAAATAATTTAAGTGCTCCGGTTTTGGATATGGCTATTCGATTGCCTGGTCTTCTTTTAGGAAAAGAGAACGACCTCGACCGGGTATTCGACTAGATATGTGCGCACGCCATACAAGAACATAATGAACCTGAAGGCGGACAAACTAGAACTTAAACCCGTCACACCCGAATTCTTCCGTCTAATCTTCATATTAGCACAAAATACCGAAACCTAACAAAAAAAACATACAACAGAAGGTATTCGCCTGTGGTCACCCACCAGACTACTAACCTACCGGTCAAAGGCTTATCGTGCGGAGAGCGGACGGGATCCCGAGTTTTTCTCTGCCTGTGGTCGTATGTACTTATTCCTCACATCTGAATCGAATATATAGATGCAAGTAAGAAAGGGGTGTATAGTTGCGCTTGGATAATAAACCAGACTATCTCACTCCAACGATCCATCTAGCACGGAAGGAGTATAAAGCATATATTTTCTCCGTCGATACTATCCCTTACACCCAGATACACCATATAATATCGTATTTTAATCAGATGTTGAGCAGGCCTACGTTCAACGCATCCTCATACTATACAACCAAGAGAAGCCCACAAGTACTCACTCAAACACATAACGTGATGTCATGATACTCCAAAGCTATCACGTAGAGACAGAGAGACCGAGAGCGCAAAAGAAATGAGATGAATCAAAGATCAAATTCTTTTAAGAGGACCGGGTTCAGGTCCAGGGCCAGCGAGGTGAGGACGTAAGCTTCTGCTTTTCCCCATCCTTCCCAGAATAAAACCAAACATTGTAAACCGACAATAGCTAAACAGGAGACAGAAAAACAAACAGTAAAAACCAAAAACGCTACACAGACTGACTTCGTTCGTTTGACCGGACAAATAACAAAGATTCTAAATGCCGTGATGATAATCCTATAGTTTGCAGACTTTCCAGAGCTAAATGAACAAAACAGAAAGGAGAAAGTTGTCGATCTGTCAACTTTTCAAGAAGAGAATTATTTATGTGGGTGAGAGGTGTGTAGTTCGTTTCGGGGTTATCGTCCAGCTCCAGCTCCACGACTTGCTCTCCTTGTAAGCTGTGGGCTACCGACGAAGCTTCCCCGCGGGCTTCTGATGAGTGGAGTCATGAGTGGAACCTTCTCGGTGCCAAGTTTTGTCTCGAAGATCCTCATAACCAGAGCTTGAACAGTTCTTTGGACGTCCGGTGCCAACTCAGTGCCGAGGAGACCAACAGCAAGTGGCGCGAAAATGTTGATGTGCTTCTCAAACTCCCCGGGTGGAAATCCGACGTAACCGTCTAGAACGGTGACAACGACAGGGCGCCATGTGACGATGTTGCGTTGTTGAGTCTCCTCATCTAGCTCGACGTAAGAAGCAATGATGTCTTCGCATAGAGGAATGAGCGCAGCTTCTGTCTCTGAGCGGGAGGCAGCACGGTCATTGGATGTATCGTGATACATCCTAAATAAGATGCTGACGTAGACAGAGGCTGACCCAGACTCCTGCTTGAGAAGATTCGGGGGCTGTTTCATGAAACCTTCACGGAAAAGACGGGTTCGAAGATCGCGGTCGGCGTTGAAGCGCTTGGCAAAATGGTACGATTTCTTTAGCACAGCCATTAGGCGGAGTAGCTCACCGGATGGAATCTTTTCGTACACGGCGTCATTTGTGAAGAGCTCTTGCACTGTTTCGATCATCAATAGCTGAAGAACGCACTTTGTGATGATCTGATTGAAGAAACGTCGACGAGCTGCGGTAACAACAACAGGGGGCTGCTGTAGGTCTTGGTTATCAGGTCTGTAGTCCTCTAAATCCTGAGTCTGGCGATTTGGAATGGGCTCAGGCATGCGCTGTTGCTCCGCACCTCCGACACTAGATGCGTCTGAAGTCACGACTGATGCGTGTCGCGGACTGGCAAGGCCGTTGATTCCAAGAGCATTCTCTTGTGCTGATTCTTGAGATGCTTCGTCCGCTTGCGATTGCAAGGAGAGCTCATTCGGAGGGGTCTCCATGTATGGTGTCTGGGAGGGTGTTCTTTGCATTCCATTGAGTGGCGTTGGAGCTGCCGAACCAGCCGTAGCCGCTGAGAAGAGTGCTGTGGCTTCTGTGCGCTGGAAGAGCTCGACAAACGCCTTGACAATCTGACTCCAATGCGTGGGGGTAAACTTTTGGACATTCTGCAAAATGAGCTGCTGGAGACAGTTGCTGCCGATGCGAGCGAGAGTGTCATTCTCTTGACAGATGCAGAGAGCGAGGAGATCCAAGAAACGGTCCAGCATATACTCTAGAGACTCGAAGAAGTGAGTGAATAGTTTGATCATGTTGCGGAGGGCCTGAATCATGGTGGTTGACAGCCAGACGGAGAGCTCTTCGTGATTAAGGACCTTGGTCATTTCGGATTTCGACTTCAACACCATGAAGATAGGGTAAAGTAACTGGCGCCAAAGCATATCCCAGAATTCTCGAGGGAAGTCTCCACCATAACTGATGAGTGTGTCGAAAAGATAGTTCAATGCCCTAGAGCGAACCTCGAGGTCTTCGCCGGTCATTAAGACATCATGGAAAGCAAAAAGAACTGGAAACCAAAACTGTTCTTCTTGAGTTTGACGACTTGGTTGTTTAGGGATAGAAGAACCCTTATCGGTATCTTTCAAAAATCCCGCGCGTGCTGAAAGCGAGCACTCGGGTGTTCGAAGCATCTTAGGAATAGATGACTTCAGTAGCTCAATAGCTTGGAGTGACTTCTTCTGGAATTTGTAGTTCTTTGAAAACTCAGTGAGGCAGACAATGAGGTCTGCGAACGCGCCTTGAGAGATGACAACGCCGAATCGCGAGTTATAAACCTGCGAGACATTTTCAAAAGCAAGATTGACAATACCTTCTGTGAGTATGTGTAAGTGAATGTTACAAAAGTGAGAATAAAAATGATACACTTACCGTATGGTTCTTTGGCAGCAACAGTAAACACACCAAACATTGTCTTCCAGCCAGAACGGATATTTTCACCTCGAGCCTGGATCATCTGAATGAGACATCGAAGAACCATGTCCTTGACAGAAACAACACTGGTGTTGCTGATGATGTGCTCAAATGGCTTGAGGAAGTCCTTCTGGAACTTGAAACCAGGAAGCTCTTCAATTTCCATGAACTTCATCGACAGTTGTCGCAAAGAATTGAGAGCAAAATAGACCACGTTGGTGTTTGTGTGACAACCGACCTCGTTGAAATGCGCTCCCAAAACTTGCCAGATGTTGGTCCACTCGAAACGCACACGGGTCATATTGTACCCTGAGATTTCGACCAACTTCTGCAAACTATATGTACGAGGAGATTCGCTCTGCCCTGATGACTGGATCTCTTGCCAGCTTACCTGGGTGAGTGCTCTTACGAAATCGACAATGGCTTCACCAGACAAGTTGGCCGTGTTGGTGAAGATACGGTCGACTCCCCTGATCATATCAGTGGACCGACTTTCTTCAGCGACATCGGCGGAATAGTGAGCGCCTCCAGGTCCTCCTTGTTTCTTGCGATTGCTTGGAACATTCAATGATTTCCGGGATTGCGGCCTTCCTCCTGACTGTGACTGAGATTTCAAAACATCCGGCACCGCGCGTTCGTCTATGCCGGCGGAGATTAACTGGAAGCGATCGAGTTGAGAAATGCAGGTGAGAATTTCGCGCCACGACTCCCTTAGCAGGTTGCCTTCGGTATGCGCGATTTCAATCAGCGTCTTCAAAGCCTCCATATTCTTCGCCTTCATTTCACTTAGGTTGTAGAGATTTGTGAAACGTGCAAGGAAGCCTACAAATGCTTGCCTGGCATTCTCAACATCAAACAAACAAGAGATGCGGATCGCAAGCTTGATGCCTTCGATAGACAGTCTCACAATCTCGGTATTGTGATCCTGAACTTGACCAGACAATGCGGTAAGAAAAGGCATCCAGGTGACCTCGAACATCGGTCCAACGTGCTTGGATGAGGACGCCGGAATGAATTTCGATACCGGGAGAGCAGTAGCTGTTCGCCGTTGCGCTCGCAGAAGCTGCTTGTACAGTTGCTCGGTCTTGTTGGCCATGGCTTCGGATGCCTGCACAATAGCCTCTCGTTGTAGGTCTCTTGCGCCTCCAGTAAGAGCCTGTCCGATACTAGCCAGACCGCCGGCGGTGGGTTGATTGGTGATGAGCCCCTTATCTGCAGCAGCCTCTTGTTCCGTGTTCAGCACGATCTCATTTTGTGCAATCTCGTTGTAAATTCCAACGAGGTACTCTTCGGGAAGATCAGCGTTGTCGTTGATGCCACGGTTGTTCTTGATAAAATCTTCAGGCGTCATACGGGCACCCTTCATCTTTTTGCTGTGTTGATCGACGTTCAACATGATCACCGAGTACGATAGAACGTATGCTGTATCGGCATTGGCATACGCATTCGGGTTACCAGTAATGTACCGTTCCGCAAATTTGAGCATGAAACGATCAATTTTCTGAGCTTCACCAGGAAGACGGAAACTCTGGAGGAATTGCCGCAACGCATCCACGAAACGAGTCTTCGTAAAGTCCATTTGGTCGACAAAGGCATGCATAATGGCAATATTTGTTGGATCACCCTCACCAAGAAATTCGCCCAGTGCTGCCTTATCAAGCTGGTCGTTCTCGTGGAAGAATCTGGCGATATCTTCAGGGGCGTCAGAAGGAATGAAGCCCTCAGCAATCAATGCCTTGAGCCCACGTTTCGGCTTGAAATTGAATTGGCGTACGGCATTGGTGAGTGCTGTCTTCTTTTGTTTCTCCTTCTCTAGTTGGCTGTAATCGTCCTCGGCAAGCGGAGTTGCTGTTCCTGAATCCGCGCCAATCATCGGAGATTCACTGTAATGGCGAGTATCCATTGACGCTCTAAGCTCATTGACGGAGGCTGTGGGATCGGGATTTGCGTTTCGTGTATTTTCGGGCAAAGACTGCTGTGACCAATTGACAAGAGACCTCAAAATCTCCACCAAAGCCTCGAGAGACTCTTGCTTCATAGCATACTCTTGTGGATATGCGTGCTCAGGCTCTTGGGGAGTGTTCATAGATGCGGTTGAAAGTGAAGGAGGCAATGTACCGCGAGTCTGCCAGTCCATATGCCTGGACTGTTTCTCGCGATGTTCCAGGTAAGCTTGCTGCTGCATTGCTGTTACTGTGACGGGGGCACTCGATATCTTGGAAAGATGCTCCACTACGCGCTGGTACATGTTATCTAGCGCTGTCCGGTCGCAGTCGTAGTTAAGGTAGATTTCTACCAGGGCTCGAGGGTCTGCAGCCAGCCGTCCAAAGATGGTTAAAATGTATTGCTTCTGAAAGACAGGAGCATTACGCTTGTCCAGAATAGCGAGGTAAATTTCCTTCAAAAACACCTCGACTTCTTTCTTGAGCATCACTCGGAGATACTTGATCATTTGCCAAAAGATCTCGCAAGCAACTTCGAAAACCTTGCTGACAGAGCTCGAGCCATTTCGGCTCAGACTCAGACACAGATATTGCTTTATTGCCTGGATAAAGCTCGTGGGCTCCTCTCCGGTACCATTTCTGATAGTGGCGTAGGGTGACATGAACACAACAATGTTGTTGTGGAGGATAGTATGGATAATATGCAGTGAGAGAAGCTTAGATCTCATGCCTTGAGACCGCACATCCAAAGCATGGTCAACTGTGAGAGTTTTCGTGCTAAGTCGGCACATAGCTCTGAAGACGAGATAGGCGTCTTTGACGAAGATTTCATCCTCCTCCTCTTCCTCGGAGTTTTCGCTTTCATTCTGTTGGATGGATGCATTTTCATGGCCGGAAACTTGTCTTGCTCCATGCTTTCCTTTGATTCGGGTCACAAGGGTGGGAGCGTTGTCGTGTATCCGCTCATCGTTGAAACTCATATTCTGCTCAAAACTTTGTAGAGTGATCTTAGGGCCAGTGTGTTGGTCAACAGCTTTATCGCTAGGCTCAGTGGAATCAGGATCAGACCGCTCGTTTTCTTCGCCGTCTTCGTCTCCTTCGTCATCGCCGTTTACTTCTGACCCATCAATGCCACCAGTGCTTCCTTCGATTTCTTCTGGCATGTTCTCTTCGGAACGATCCTTCTCATCATGTAGGGATAATCGTGAGAGGTTCGCCCTCGCTTCCTTGGCGGCAAGCCTTGCTTTTACTCGTTCGAAAACGGTTCCGACCATCTGGGTTAATGCGCCTTGTGCCACCTGCTGGTTGGCACTCGACTTGGAGAGCAGGAAAATGTTGTACGTCAACCGCACGGCCTTCAGAAGTCCCGCGCCATGTACCACAATCTTATCATTTAGGATTGCAGCCAATAACGATTTGACAATCTGCAGTTGGACATCTGGATGCGTGGCCTCCCCCTGAAAGCAGTCGCAAATTGTGTCTATGGCTCTCTCGATGAGAGGGGGTATTTCTTCATTGTTGCTGTCGACTTGCGGCTCAGAAGGGATGGAGAAGTACGAGTAGCTAATGAGTTTGCCAATGCAATCCAGGGCAGTAATAGAGATAGGCACATTAGGCGCCTCAGAGGCGAGGTGCAGAGGCTCAAAGAGGACCTCGGGGTCGATGCGCGCTGGGTCGCCCTCTTTCTTGATAGCGGCGATGGCGTTGGCGGTGGCATCGCCGAGTCTCTTATTCCTCTTTGCATCTTTAGAAGCTGCTATAGTCTCGAGAGCTGTGACAACGAAAACGAGGGAGCTGCGGGTTGAGGGCCTTGTGGCGCCCGTAGCTGCAGTAGCGGCGGTCGACTGCGAATCTGTTCGTGGACGGGTTTCGTGTACTCGCTGCTCGAAGAATTCGGTGGTCCGCGGCGTATCCGGCTGCTCGTTGGGTACGTTCAGCGTCGGCGTCGAAGGACTGGCGTCCGACCTTTCAGGCAGGTCTTGTAGTGTATGCGGAGTGGTGGCATCTTTCTCGTCTTTCTCGTTGGTATCTTGGTGGGTAGCGGGCTCGTCGGAGGGTACGTTGCCATTCTGCTCGGGCGCGGGAGATGAGGGGGCCTCGTCTCGTCGCTCACCCACGGGAAATTTCTCTGGAACTTGGTCTGCTGGAGACGTTACTGCAGGAGGCTCGGTGTCGGCCATAGTGAATGGGTGGTGGGTATGGGTAGGTGTGTATGTGGACGGGGGCCGTTTGCTGCTTGGTTCAATATCTGGCGGGGCCTCGCTCACTCATGGCGAGAGGCAGCAGCACAATGGAGGGAGTGTCAGGACGGGAGAGCAGTGGGAGTGTTTCGCGCAAAGCTGGTCCAGCGCAGGTCGAGGGTGAGGAGCGGGCAACGAGCGTTTAATCGCCGGAATATGTAAAAGAACAAAGTGTCTTCGGGTTAACCTCCTTACAGCTGACGTGACGAATCCCTGTCGGGGACGGGGACGGGGAAGGAGCTGCTGTGTGGCTGAGGAAGTGGCTCTCCCTCGCTCGCGCCTGCTGTTGCGCTCTCCCTATCGGGGCAAGGACGAGCTCGGACAGGAAGGGACGATACAGCGCCTTGGCACATCGGAGCGCCGTCTCCAACGAGCCAGCTCAACTTTTTCTGTTGAGATACAACACCGGCCTCATCAACACCTCCCCTCCCACCTTCGCGTGTGCCTGAGCAAGCTCTGCTCCTGCTGTTCTCTCTCTTTGCCTCCGTCTTCAGGTCGTCTCCAATTTTCTCCCTGTCCCTGACAGTCTTGGGTAAAATTTCAGCGTACCGCATCGGCATCCCGTCACAATGCCTGCTACCACAACTCTTCTATCCCGGGCTGGAGCCCAATTGAGCTTGAGGGGGTCAATTGCTCTGCGAGGCAGTCTAGCCGCCTCTAGGAGTGCAGACTTTGCTGCGTAGGTCACCATTCTGCCACCTCATACCTCCCTGATAGCAAGCTTCCTCGAGCTGACATGGAGCCAACAGCAGACGCACTCCCGCCCTCGCCGCCCTCTCCCGATACTATGCCTCCAAATGTGAGCAATTCTCTACCAGATAGCCCTTGCCCGTATTTTCCGATGGTTGCGATGCTAATTGTGGCTTCTTGCAGCGTTTCCTTCGCACACTGTCATCAGCATGCCCGCCCTTTCCCCCACCATGACCTCCGGTAACATTGGCGCGTGGCAGAAGAAGGCTGGCGACTCAATAGCCCCCGGCGACGTGCTCGTCGAGATTGAGACTGATAAGGCCCAGATGGACTTTGAGTTCCAGGAGGAGGGTGTAATCGCCAAGATCCTCAGGGATTCTGGCGAGAAGGATGTGGCCGTTGGAAGCGTAAGCACTTCCCCAGATGACTGCGGAGCGATACCGGAGCATATAGCATGAATTGTGTATGCTTCTTGAGCTTCGTGGCAGCTTTCCCAGACAAATTTCATGAATGCTGACTTTTGTTTTCCTAGCCAATCGCTGTCCTCGTTGAGGAGGGTGAGGATGTTTCCGCTTTTGAGTCCTTCTCTGTTGAAGATGCTGGCGGTAACAAGCAGGCTGAGACCGCGCCCAAGAAGAGCGAAGCTTCCGAGGCGAGCGAGTCCTCTAAGTCTGAATCCCCAGCTCAGGAGGAAGCTCCCCAGGCCATAGAATCTCAATCCTCTGGCAAGCGATTACAGACCGTCCTCGAACGCCAGCCTCCGGTTTCCCCGGCCGTCCAGAAGCTTGCTCTTGAAAAGGGCGTACCACTCTCTTCTATCAAGGGATCTGGCCCCGGCGGAAAGATCACCATTGCTGATATCGAGAAGTACCAGCCGGCTACTGCTCCTGCAGCTGCAGCTGCAACTGGCGCCGCCTCTGAGGATATTCCTGCCTCCAGCATGCGCAAGGTTATTGCCTCTCGCCTCAGTGAGAGCTGGCAGAAGAACCCCCACTTCTTCGTCTCTTCCAACATCTCTGTATCGAAGCTCCTCAAGCTTCGCGCCGCACTCAACGCCTCCGCTAATGGCGAGTACAAGCTCTCAGTCAACGACTTCCTCGTCAAGGCACTTGCCGTTGCTGCTCGCAAGGTCCCAGCCGCCAACTCTTCATGGCGTGAGGAGAACGGCCAGGTTGTCGTCCGCCAGCACAACCTCGTCGATGTTTCCGTTGCGGTTGCTACCCCTGTTGGCCTCATGACCCCCATTGTCAAGAATGTCAACGGCCTTGGTCTACAGGCAATCTCAGCAACTATCAAGGACCTTGGCAAGCGTGCTCGGGACGGCAAGCTCAAGCCTGAAGAGTACCAGGGCGGAAGCATCACCATCTCCAACATGGGCATGAACTCTGCCGTCGAACGCTTCACTGCTGTCATCAACCCCCCTCAGTCCTCCATTGTCGCCATTGGCACCACGCAGAAGGTTGCAGTGCCCGGAGAGCCCAATGAGGACGGCACCCCCAGCGTTGAGTGGGACGACCAGATTGTCATCACTGGCAGCTTCGACCACAAGGTTGTTGATGGCGCAGTTGGTGGCGAGTTCATGAAGGAGTTGAAGAAGGTGATCGAGAATCCATTGGAGCTTCTGCTATAAAGTGTTTTCTAATTTTGGTACTATTTGGGGGCATGTGTAAGTCTTCTTTTAGAGCGAGTTGAGCGAAGGCTGCACGGGAAGGGATCTCTTGTACAATGAATAGCACTCTTCATCTTTCTCTTTTGCTCCGCTGCTGTGTTGTTCTTTTGTCCTTTTTGCATAGCAGCAGCAACATCTTGTAACAAAAGACTATAGTGGCGTGTAATTCAAGGTTCAATTGTCCGAAATTTTGTTTAATCTCTTATCTATCTTGAATTTGCATTTGCATTTACATTTGCATTTTATTTGCCCACGTGCGATTTGCTGCAGGGAATGGTTGATTCACCAGCCACAGCCCAACATTCTGGTGGTGTGGGTGTGGATGCACCCAAGGCCCCGGACCAGCAGTCAGAGGAAGGCTGCAGCCCCGTTTTGCCCTATGATTGAGCGATCGGGCACCGAGTCCAAGCGTTGGAAATAGCAACAGCACAGCAGAATCCTAGGGCGTAAGGCTGGGGCAGCTCGCGTATTTCTTGCGGCGATGTCAAATGGGATTGTTTCTCTTGGATTTAGAATAGGTTGCGAGGAAGGGCGGCCTTTTTGTTGAGTTGAGGCGAGCCGTGGTGGTCGGGCAATTTCGCGTTCGCACAAGCAAGCTCGGAGGTGATACGGCCAGGCCATGCCATGCCAGACCATACCATACCATACCATACCATTATTTTACATGCCAAGCTTTGTAGATTAGTTGGTCCACACTGGCACTGCCCCGTTTTCACTTCGCTCAATGACTTGGACCCATTTCCTTTTTATTTATTTTTTCCACGCGAGTGCGGAGCTTCCAAGTGTGACTCGTACATAAGAACTTGGAAGTTGCACTTATAATACACTTCACGGCCCACAAACAGCAATTCCGATATAGATTTTGTTATTCAAAATTGCCCTCATCCAATCAGAAACACTGTTGGCCCCATGGCGCAATGGTAGCGCATCAGATTCCAGTTCTTCACAATTGGAACCTCCTGGGGGTTTCCCGTTCGAGTCGGGATGGGGTCATTGTTTCTTTTTGGATTTTGCGGGTGCTCTTTTTTAGCGTCCACTCTCCTATTCTTTCTTTTTCTTTCACGCTTGTTGTGCGGGTAAGTGGTGGGAAAATGCGCTTGTGGTGGGTGGACGGTCGAAACGGGTACAGTACAGTACATTGGCCCCACTTACCCACATTGAACTTCTGCTCCGATGCTCCCTCCCTCTCACACTCTCACACAACTGCTATTAACTGCTACTTACTCTAACCCTTGCGAACGGTGTGCTTGCTCAAGTGGTTTCCCTTTTTCGTTACTTTGTGTTACTGCCCTGCTTTTTATTTTGATGTCGTGTTGGTAATCTGTGCTACAAGTCATATCGTACATATATTGTCAGTCCACAGTGTAGAAATGAATTTGGTGTCATCCAGCAATCTTCCCTTGGGGCGGCGGTACTCCAAATATGTCAGGCTCCTACTCCATTTACAATAGCCGTGTACATCAGGTTGGTCATTTTTGTCGCGCGCTGCGGATGCCTGCTTCTATTAGCCTCTCCAAGACCTATGACCCAAGACTTCTACAGGGCTAATCGCATTGCAGAAATGCCATACGGATGGTCTGCGACTCGATCTAAAAGTAGCCATCAACCTTTACAAATCCCCATCTTTCCCCAACGGAACAACATGGTCCGATATCCTCACCTCACCTCTCACCTTCCTCATCCCATTCTAGTGCGCCCCAATTCATTACACTTATTAGGATAACCTGCGCTCCCACATACTCCTGCATCACGCCCCATCCGCACATCCATATTTCCCCTCTTGGCTCCTTCGTATCAGGAAGTAACTGCTGACAGCGACAAAAGAAACATCCCATACACCACACCTGCATATATGCTGTTCCCTCTGAGCCGGACGCCCCATCCAGGCCCGCTAAGCTCCGTCTGTCGGTTTGATAGGACGGACCCTGGCGATCGTTGCTGCTGCGCGTCGAAAGCTTGTTCGGGGGTTAAATGGAATTTATCCTGCGCGCGTGCGGATTCAACCCTGACGAAAACGAGGAGTCTAGATTGGCGGTTCCGAAGTTTCGGAATATGAGTACTTTGGCGGGATGTCCGTATTTCGGGCGGATGTGGATGCAGTGTGGCTGTCAAAATGTGGGATGGGAGAGGAATTGCGGATGTGGATGCATGAAGAGAGCTCGGTAATGGCGGATATTTGGATTAGATGTGCGTGTTGAACGACTGTGTCTAAAGTATTTGAATCCATTAAGTTTGCAAATCTGCTCGGGCTCCCTTCTCTTGCTTTTGTTCCTTTCTTCCTAATCTCGTGCTCTTGAGGAAAGCAGTCACAATGCCGCTCTCCATACTGCGTCTCGTGCTTTTGGCTTCCTCAGTGGTGGCGATCAATTTCGATTGGGAGCGCACCCAATTGAAAGAGTCCGAAACTTTGAACTACACTGCTATCCGATTCGGCCGTGAGGGTGGCTTTCCGCCTGCTCCTAGGAAAGCATGCAAGACGGTTCCTGGAGACAAGGAGTGGCCCAGCGATGCCGAGTGGGAGAAGTTTAACAACGCATTGGGTGGCGCTCTGCTGAAGCCGAAGCCATTGGCAAGTGTTTGCTACGCGGGTGAGAATTATGATCAGACAAGATGTCAGCAATTGAGAAGCGGTTGGACGAACATGAACATACAGTAAGTATCTTATTACAAAACGAAGATGTAGAAGGGATAGCTAATGCTTCCTCAGTGCCAATGATCCCATCAGTATCATGTCCCAATGGGCGACCGGCCACTCCTGTGTTGCTACAACTCAATTCAACAGCACTAGCTCCACATGTACTCAAGGCGGATACCCAGCCTATGTGGTTAATGCTACCACCGTTCGTCACATCCAAATGGCCGTCAACTTTGCTCGAAATAACAACATCCGTCTCGTCATCAAGTAAGTCACTACCTCAACTACCTCGCAGACTCCACAGCTCCCCCACAGTGGCCGATTCGATTGATAAGACACACAAAAATCTAACCACAAACCTAGAAATTCCGGCCATGACCCCAATGGCAAGTCAATCGGCGCCTACTCTCTGTCAGTCTGGGTCCACAACCTCAGAACCATGCAATATTTCGAAGACTACGAATCTCCCACAACCGACTACAGAGGCCGTGCCGTTGCTTATTCTGCTGGAACGAAGTCCGTTGATGCCCAGGTCCTCATGGGTGAGCATCGATTCACCATGATGACGGCCGGTGGTGCCACTGTAGGAATTGCTGGCGGCTATCTCCAAGGAGGTGGTCACAGTACCTATACGAGCTCTTGGGGACTGGTTGCAGATAATGTGCTCAGTCTTACTGCTGTGACCGCTGATGGTAGATACATCGAGGCGAGTGAAGAAGAAAATGAAGATTTGTATTGGGCGTTTAGGGGTGGTGGTGGCGGTAGGTCTTTTCGAATCCTTTTCCTCTTCACTTCAATTGCTTGATCGCAACGCCCTGAAGATATAAGAAAGATCAGCTCATCGATTGACTAGGCACTTTCGGTATCCTGACTTCAGTTGTCGTCAAAGCCTTCCCAGAAACACCCGTTACAGCCGCCAGCATAACCATCACCACCGTCCCACCCCGAACAGGTCCAACCAACAGCACGCTCTCAATCCCTACATTCTGGGAAGGTGTCAAAGCATACCTAGCCTTTTGTAAAGACATCGCCGATGCCGGCGGTCTAGGGTAAGTCAATCACTCCCCATTTGCAATCCCCATCCACACCATCCACAAACTCACGCCCAACCAGCTACAACTTCATAAGAAACACACCCTATCCAGGAAACTCCACCCAATCCGGCTTCACCTTCCAGACCTCCATCACCGCCCCCAACAAAACGGCCGAGCAATTCCGCACCTGGATCGCCCCCTTCTATGCCCGTCTCTCCGCACACAACATCAGCACCCCCCAACCACGCATCAAACGCTCTCTCCCACACGAACTCTCCCACCCAGCCTACCTCGACCCCGAACATCCCTACCTAAACAAGCGGGCCCTCGGCGAATCAGTAGGAAATGCATTGATCGCAAGCCGCTTCTTTCAACGCCCCAACTTCGCCACCGAAGCCAAACTCTCAGAAATGACAAACGCACTACGCGTCTTCGTTGAGGAAGGCGGATACACTTTTCACGGCATCAACCATGCGCCCAGTCTAAAGGTCTCAGGCTACCCAGATAACGCCGTCAATCCCGCCCACCGCAACACGCTCATGCACGCAGAAGGCTATGAGCCGAATGCGTGGTTCGATTCTATGTCTCCCGTACTTACCTATGAGGAGCAGAGGAAGAGGCATGACAGGTTGCAGTCTTATATGCAGAAGTGGAGGGATGTTACTCCGGGAAGTGGGAGTTATATCAATGAGGGGGATGCGCAGGAGCCGGATTTTGTGAGTGCTTTCTATGGCAGAAATTATGAAAGGTTGTTGGATATTAAGCATGAGTATGATCCTGAGGGTGTGTTTTGGGCGATTGGCGCTGTAGGGCATGATGAGTGGGAGATTAGGGGCAAGGATGGCAAACCTATGAAGGGGTTGATTACTCAGGATGGCAAATTGTGTAGGAAGGGAAGATAGGTGGACGTGGGAGCCACCAAGTTGGAGATACGGGATGATCGACTGCCTTTAGGCTAGGCTCACGAACGCACACAAATCAAACGCAAGGTACACGCTTGATGACTTGTGGAACTTCTCGTTCCAGTATTCATTCATCTATGAACTTAGTCTATCATAAGCATCGGTATTACCATAATCGCATTTTGCTTCAGGAAAAAATAAACAAGAGTTCACCTGATTCCTTTATTCCTTTGCTCACTCCTTTTCCAAATGCTTTTACACAAATCCCACTCCACTCTACCCATTGCCGAGAGCAAGCATCTGGTACTTTCCCAAAAAAGAAAAAAAGAGATAAAAGAAGTCGTGCCGTCAAAATTCTAATCTACGTAAATCTTTCGTAAAGCGCCATTTTCAATTAAGAGGAGGGCTCTTCAACACCGTCCGGCTTTACCGTCTCGGCGTCGGTCATCTCAGAGTCCTTATTTTGGTCGGCCTCTGCCTGTTTCTTAGCTTCTTCCTCGCGCTTCTTGCGCTCAATCTCGGCCTGCTTCGCTGCAGCGGCCTCCTGTTGCTTCTTGAGGACAGCCTGACGCTCCTCCTCAATCTTGTCGTTGTATCGCTGGATGATAGGGCCAGCGATGGACCGAATGTCTTCCATTTTGGAGACGTACTGGGCCTTGGTGGCATCCTCACCGTCATCATATAGCCAGTCCTAGCGATCAGAGTTAGTAACGATACTCAAAAGCTCATCCTCATTAATCTTACCTCGATGGTGTCAAGCTTGGCAGATAGCCTGGACTTCTCATCGTCGTTAGCAAACTCGGCATAGACGCCAATGATCTTGTCTTTGAGCTCGTAGATGAAGGACTCGAGTTCGTTCTTCTGATTCTCGGTGTCGGCGACAAGCTTGTCTTCCATGATCATCTGGTTCTCTTTCTCGGTGGCAGCATCCTTGGTGGTCTGATCCATCGAAGCAGTGCCTGCTGAAAGAGGTAGGTCGCCCTTCCTCTGCTGCTTCTTAACCTTGCGCATCTTTGGCGGCTCCTTGGGTTCCTTGTCAACGTCCATTGCCTGTATTTCACTCTTTGTTAGCTCATCTGTGATAGACGCTGAAAAAGAAGCAACGGGACGAACAACAGGGCTGCTGGAGCTAGGCTTGCGCCTCTTTGCAGCAGGGCCTTCCGAGGAAATCGCTTCATCGTGTGGTTGAACGGCGCTAGAATGAACGTGTTGCGTAAGAGAATTAGGAATACGTACGTCGCCTTCTTTCTTTTCCTCAGGAATGGGCTCCTCAACTTCTACTTCCTCCACATAGTAACCGGACTCGACATTGAGAACACCGTGGATGTTGAGGCGCGCCTTGAGCTTGCAGATCATGAAATCACCCTTGGCATCCGCTTGAACACCCTTGACCGAGAATCGTCCAATCCAGGGGTTGGTCTGGCCAGGAAGCTCGTCAGGCTTCGCGTACCTAGCCTCGAGATCGAAGGGATGCTTTCGGTAGAAGGTAAGAATCTTGGTCGAGGGCATAACGTTGCCCTTGTTGAAAACAGTCAGGCTAGTGTCTTCATCGGGAATATCGTCTGACTTCTCCCAGGTGAATTCGATGGGGTAGTTGACCATGTCGTGAACGGAGAAGTCACGGACGCGGAAAACGGGGGAAAGGATGGCACAGCTGAAAGCACATCCACGAGCAACAGCCTCATCCTGGTTGAGGGTGAAAGAGAGAGACTTGCCGAAGAAATCTTGGACAGCAGTCTTCAGAGCGGGAACACGTGTGCAGCCACCGACCATCTCGATGGCGTCAATATCTTCAGGCTTAAGCTTGGCCTCAGCAAGAGCTTTGGCAATAGGCTCGGTAGCACGGTCAAGAAGGGGCTTAATGAGCTCCTCGAGCTCCTCACGCTTGAGCATGCCACGGACATCCACATCGTTCATGACTGACTCAATGTTCAGAGGAGCCAAAGTATTAGCAGAAAGAATCTTCTTGAGCTTCTCAACCCCGGCCGCCACACGGAATTTTGCCTTGGCATTCTCGAAAATGTCAATCTTGTACTTTTCCTTGAACTCCTTGCCAAAGTGCTTGACGAGGGCATCGTCGATGTAGCGACCACCAAAGTGGCGATCCCATGCGGTGGACTTTACGGCAAGCTCACCCTTCTTGAACTCGACTACGGTAGCGGTGTAGTTGCTGTGGCCAATGTTGACGAAAACTACCCTCCGAGGCTTCTCCTCTGGGCCAGGGAGATCCAGCTTTGTGATTCCGTATCCGAGTGCAACAGCGGTGGTGTCGTTGATTAACCTCAAACACTTAAGGCCTGCAATATCGGAAGCGTCTAGTATAGCCCTGCGCTGGGCATCGGTGTACCATGGAGGGCAGCTGAGCACAACGTCTGAGACAGGTAGCTTCAGCTCGGCGGAGGCCGTGGTCTTCATCTTGGTGAGGTACATGGCGGTGATCTGAGTGGCGGTAAAGCGCTCCTTCTTGCCCAAGTAGTTGACCTCAGCGCCGACCTGGCCGTTGATGTCGACGAGGGGCGCTGACACAAACTCTTGCTCAAGCTGGACATCGGGATCGTTGAGTTGCCTACCGGCGAGGCGGACAAACGAGGAGACGGTGTTCTTGAGGTTGGAGATTTCCTGGTTCTTTGCGGCCTCACCAATATACCTGCTCTTGGGGCCGAAACCTACCAGCGACCTAATATGCTTTGTCAGTTTGAAGTTTTTTTTTTGTGTAGGGGGGAAGCGGTGAGTGCGACGGGAGAACGGGGACAGGGAAAGACTTACGGAGTCGCGCGGTTGGAGACTTCATTTGTGATCTAGAAGAGTGTCAGCATGTATTCAGTCATAAGCCAAAGGGAAATAGAGGAGTACTCACCACATCGACGCCTCGATTCCGCGCAACCGCAATGACGCTGTTCAGCGTGCCCAAATCAACACCCACAACAGACATGGTTATCGGCGAATCGGCGGGGTAGCAACAGAACAGTCAAAAGTGAAAGAAAGAGTTCGCAGAGCGACAAGAGTCGTGGTAGTTGTTCGTGTAGGAGTGTCTGAAGATTGGGAGCGCCCCCGGTGAGAGTTTGATATGTAGGTGCTTGCCTGGTGGGCTGCTTTTTTGAGAGCCTTCTCGATAGTTCGAACAAATTCTATGCGCCAGTAAACGCCGTTTTAGTGGGCGTGGCGGGGCAGAAAAGTGGCAGGCACTGCAGGCTCTGTGCCGCACGGGCCACCCACTCGTTGGGCGGCCCAGGGCAGGAGCGACCCCGGCCCGGCAGGAGGAAGGAGCCCCAGGTGACAACACCATAACATAACAAACATTGAAGACGCCACTCTATTGAATACACCAATCTATCTACAAACGGCGGGGCTTCTCTGTGTCTGCGCCCCATGCCAATGCTAACAATATCTCTCTCTCGCCTCTGTGACTGCTAACGCCATCAAAACCAAAAAAAAAAAAAAAAAAAAAAAGACCTTGAATATCCGCGGTATCTGTTGATCCCACTCCTACCTCCAGACCGCGAACACCGCCATGGCAGACATCCCGCCCTATCCCCTCTACAACCGCACCTACAACCTCTACCGCCTCTCGCCCCTTCACCACGCTGCCTCACCGCTCCTCCACGCGCCCGCCCTCCGCACACACGCCAAACGCCTTAAAGAGCAGCTCAAAGGCGACAATGTGCGCGGGGTCGAAGTCGACTATGCCGCTGCTGAAGACACTGCGCGCCTGGGCCCCCTCGAAGAGTGCAATTGGGACCTGATAGGCGACGAAGATGCCTGGATTGACCGCTATCGCCAGCTCGTCGACCCCGACGCCTCCAATCTCTCGACTCTGGCCGTCGTTGCGCCCGACCAGGCGCGTGGGCTCGAGGTGACGCTCGAATATGAGAAGCAGTCCTACAACGCGCTCCTTCTACGCGACCCGGGCGTGACTGCCTCCCCTGACGGCTTCACCTTCCTCCCCCTACTCCTAGTCAAAATGCCCGCCCCCGTCCGGGAAGTCTTCGTCAATTACCTCAGAACCGCCTTCGATGCCCATGTCGCCCCACTGCGTCTGCCCTCCACATTCATTACTACCAGCCTTGAAACCTTCTTCCGCCGGCTGACCGCGAGTACCTCCACCTTGACCATCGACAACGTGATCAGACAGCTCAACGTCCAGCTATCCTTCCCCAGCACAACCAGCTTGCTTAAACACATCGAAGTCAACATTGTTCCTCCTGATGTTGCTGGCTTTGTCACAAGGGGCAAAATCCTCGAGGGCTCCAAAGAGAAGCCTTTTACCGCTGCCCTGAACAGCTACCTGCAAACGCATCTTGCGCTCGACATGAACCATCACAAAGTCCATGTCTCCCGGGTATCATGTAACAGCTTCCATTTGGGGACCGACCGCCTCAAACTAGCTGCTCCTGACATTCTTGGCGACGCCTCATTTTCAGATGACAGTGCTGTTCCGGATGCCAGTGCAGGCCAGCTGGCGGTTCACGATCTTCTTACGTCACTAGTCCGAGAAGCCTCCGGAAGCGGAAAATTTCTGCCCGATGATTTGGCTGGCCTTGCCAGGTCCCCAACCCCGTCTTCCTCTGATAGCGCTCCTGCGGGGAGTAGAAAACGAGCTATTAGCAATGCTGCAACTGGGAACGAGATGTCGAAAAAAGCCAAGCCAAAGCGGAAACAGGACGGTAAACGGCCAGCAAGTAGGGACAAAGACATGGTCGATGTGTAAGGATTCCAGGTCTTGGCTCTTAGTAAATCAAGGCTACAACGGCTCTCTGTTGCACGAGTACGTAAACCTGCCTGGAGCTATAGGCCACTTTTGTCTCCTTGTCAGCAAACAACCATGTGAGGGCCAAGAGCCATCTTTTATCGGTTTTTTCACACGCATAAAGACACGCATGAGCGAGTCATGCCATATTTTGTTTTCTAGATACCCATACCGTTAGTCTTTTCATTGCTCGTGTAGTATGGCAATATACTCTCTCCAGCCTGGAGCAAATGATACGCTTTAGAGGCCTTTGGTTGTTAGAGTGCATGTGCCACATGTTGATTTCAACAACGTACTTGTTAATCAAATACGACTAATTTTCTTGCTCATGCCTATCATACGGCCCGTTGGAATCTTCTGCTTAATTGAACTCAAGGGTCAATATGGTTTATTCGTCATTGTGATGTACTTATGACTCCTGTACATGTCGCATGATGGTTCTAGAATCTGTGATACATGTATACCAAGAAGAACCCTCAAGTCGTAGTCTGGCTACTATGAAAGAAACTTGTAGCAACTTCATGACAACCTTTACTTTGCCACCGTTCTACTTCGTTCTACTTCGTTCTGCTTGTTTTTTCTTTTTTGAAAGATGGCGAAATGTGAGGAGTTCGGTTATGTGGAAGGGTATGAAGGAGGAGGATGGAGGTGGTAGAAGTTTGTGGAAGGTTGGGGGAAGGTCTAGTAAGAGACTGCGGAAACTGTTTTCTCTTATCATCCGGCAATTGGCACTTATCTAATCCACCATCAAAAGCTGCTCCATGAAATCC
>JAQGEP010000160.1:26515-99704 GCA_028476805.1 Acrocalymma vagum
TCCTCATTACCTGTTGTGATATACAGGGAAACCCCAATCAAACGTCCCGCGTGCTTCCCGCTCAATTCCCAGTCCGCCTTCTGCTTCCATAATTTTATTTCATTATGAATGTTTCATTATGACTCTGCATACCCCATATACTGGTATATCTCTCATGTTGCGGTAATACAAACCTACGGTACCGGGTACCGTCAATGTTCTCGCGTAAAAGCTTTATGATGCTTTCATAGCTGTTCCTCGCAGCCAAGGCGATAACTTCTCTATCTACTTCCACTCTTTCGTCTTCAAGTAGAAGTTTCACGACCGCTTCATGGCCATATTATGCTGCTAACATGAGCAGCGTCTGTCGGCCATTATCTGTCAAATTTAGATTCGCCTTTCCCGTCTCGAGCAGAAGCTTTACAACGCTGGCATGGCCGTTCCTTGAGGCCCACCAAAATGGTGTCTGGCCATTAACATTCATGTCTGCTGTCACTTCAGCTGTATCTATCAGAAGTCGCACGACGTTCACGTATCCGTTTCGTGCTGCCCACCAGAATGACACCTGGCCTTCGTAGTTTCCCATGAAGAAGTCCACATTGACGGTTGCCCGGCTACCAACAAAGCTTCAACTGCTGTTAAGAATCCTTTTCCGAGTTGAACATGTAAGAGTCTGTCTCGAAAATACTTCGCAGTGTCGACCTCATTGTTTATTATAATCGCGCTCAGGCATGACTCAATCCTGCCTTCGAGCAAATAAAGGGCGGGATTATCAACTAACCCGTTTATGAGCTGAGAGACAGCACATTGAATGATTTCATCTAATTGGACGCCTTCGATGTGGTACTGGAGGAAAGTCAGAGCATATTTTGCTAAGGTCCATTAGTTCAGATACTTGGCATAGATTTCGAAGTGTGGCGACGTCCAAGATTTAAAATGTGGTAACTTCTTCGCTAAAGAGCTATCTGCGGTATACGGTGTAAGATACCTAATACAAGTCATAGATATGGACGTATGAGCATCTTTGGGATGGAGTCGCGGCCTAGAGTTGGCTATTTCTCCTTCGGGGTTGAGAAATACTCGCGGACTGTTTGATACATAACTTGGACCGTCGAACGCCCTGCGGATATGTCAGTTATATTTTGAAGGTTGCAAAAAGGATGCAAATCTCACCAGTGCTAGTGCTATGCTTCAATTCCAAGGAATTGCCACCGGATTGAATAATACGACGCTCAAACGGAATAAGCCTCCTAAACGAGTCGACCGAGGGATTGAATCGGATTTCAAAATCATTCGGGAAAGAGCAGGAGGCATTTCATCTACCCTCAGAGATCGTGCCGCAAAGAGAACAAACTGGAATATCTTCTCTGCATCACGTGAATACGTGTTGTCCCATTTCATTCTCGTGAGCATGCGCTTGTAGAAATCTTCCAGCTCTATTGGAAGTCTCTGGAGGGATTCGAAAATTTAGGCCTCAACATAGCCTTCTGCTGCATAGGTTTCGAGTTCTTCTCCAATGAGTTTCACCCATAGGAAACCCCCTTAAGCTTTCTCAACGATATATTCCGTTGCCTTGGCAAGAACATCGGTAGTAAAATTGAGATCATCCAGGAAGGAACGAGCGAGACTGGAAATATCTCACCTTGTCTTGTCTTGAAACAGGATGAATTTATGAAAGATGGGCTCATACGCAGATCTAGCTCACCAACCGGCTGGCTTGCGACAAATGTTTTCGCAGTGCGATGCTTTATATTAACACAAAGTTTAAATAACAGCTTGAGGATCTTGCGCCTGTCGTGTTCATCAGGCTCATCTATAGCATCAATGAGAAGATAGAGTGGTCTCTCTATTACATGACCCTGCAGGGATTTGAGAACTGTCTTCAGAGCTTCGTAATCCCAAGTAATGACAGTCTTGTCACGACACTGGCAGCGATATTCGTACTGGAAACGATGGTAGAAGAAGGCCTCATCCTGATCCAGGATGTTGTAAAGATTTGATCGCAGCATGTCGTAATGGCTTCGATGGAGCTCGCACTCTCTAAAACTGTAAAACTGTAAAACTGTAAAACTGTAAAACTGTAAAACTGTAAAAGAACTTGGCCACCGCTGATGAGTTCGCTACCAGTTCCCGCTCTAGAAGATGATTACTGAAATGGTTTGTCGGAGTCCTTTTCCCACTACCGGGTTTTCCTTGAATATATAAAATTCTGGAGGTATCTGACGTGGACCTCTCCTTTCCAAGTCATGTTCAATACAGATACAATGTAGCTTATCAAATATAGTTTTGATAATAATCATTGGCTGGCTTGTGAGCAGGACTTTGACTTTCGATGTTCGTTCTTGTAAGTAACTGACAAAATTATGAACATCCTTGGCAAACGCCATTCTCTGATCGTTGATTCTATCCAATCCATCTATGATAACTGATAGGTCTCGTTGTTCACTATCTAAAACAACCATAAGTGCAGCCAATTGTTCCTTTGCATAGGCTTCAAGGATTTCCCATAGTTTCTCGCTGGGAGAACCACCCTCGCTGAAAAATCTATCATTCCATGGAGGGGTGGCTTAAGGTTCGAAAGCCTGTTCAAGGAGGTTGTGGAGAAATACCTGGATTGTGTAAAGGCTCTCGTCCGCTGATAAACAGCAGATTATCTGGCTAGTAAGATTATGAACAAAATAGATGGTGGGGTTTTCTCATATGTCAGCTGAGGAGGGAAAGAAATACAGAACCATGTGGTCTGCCGTGCTCTTTGTTTTGGTTAAGATGTATGTTGAGACTTGATGTATGCTGCACTCAGGAGGTCCGGAAAGCCAAAGTGTATCAAGAGAGCCATCTTCCTATTGAATATAATCAGGATTCCGGAAGATCCAGCAAAACTAGAGATCGTTTCGATCCAAGAGTAGTATGTTCGATATGTAGTCCTCCTGACTGACTACTGATATCATTGAAACAAACTGATTGTGATCTATGTTATCAATAGCGGATCGGAGATTCTCCTACAGGAGAAAAGCATTTAAATACCAGCACATGATCCAAAAACGAGGTAATTCAAGATATACCGTACCAATATCATAGCTTCATCCTTTTTATATGTTGCAGCGACTTTAGCCGCCGCTACAGCTGACAAGACCTCTTTAGAAACGGTAGCGGCTGCTCCTGCTGCGTACAGCTGCCGCATCTTATTCTTATGCGAGTCGGCGTAATCACAGATCCCCCCGATCATGAGACACGGGAAGCTGTTCATGAGGCCGGCTGCCTCCATCTCTAAGCAGAGAATCTTTAGCTCAGATTCAATCGCAATCGTATCCCTTTGCTTTGTATCCCTTATTACTGAATTCCCGGATGCAATAGTGCCCTGGTGAACGACAATCTCCTTACCATTGCGATTTGGGTGAAGGAGCCGTCCTTCATTTGCATAGTCCTCACAGTACATTCCATCTTGGTGCGGGTAGCCGGAACGAAAGAGGATGTCATCGTGGTGCTGGTGGTATTCTGGTTCATCTTCCATTATTTCTAGGTACCGTTCTAGACAACCTGGCTCTTTGGGATCATTTTTTCTAGGCTTCATCTCTAGAATCGCTTGGAGTAGCGCATTCGGCGGTGAATTGAGCCGCCCAAATGCGCTGGAATCAGTCATCTGATCAGAGTTTCCTGAGGTCATATTGAACAAAGCCTCTTAGCTTGCCATCAGGTACGCTTAAAACGTCATCGCATGGCCGGGTATCTCTTTCAGGCATTGGAAAAACCTGATCATATCCTGATCATATCCTTTGCAACACTAGTCGCTGAGCAGACCGTATCGACCAGTAGCCAAGAACCCAATTCCTACTTTATATTGGTTGTTGCGCCCGAGTAAATAGGTATTGCCATCGTTGATCTCGTTGCAGCCCCCGGGGCATTCAAACTTGTCATTCAGCATTCGAGCTGCAGGATCATATTCCTCCTTAATGCCGCATATCCAACCAATAGTATATTCTTCGGAAGACAGTTCGGAATTTGTAAGTCACACCCTCTTCCGATAACGTTTGGCGTCCATAAATGTGATGAAGAATAGCAGATAATCTCTACTAGAAGCTTCAAACACTCAGGCTGACTTTGTAGGCTCATACAGGCTGCAGAGATAGGATGACGAGGGCGCTTGCGGCGGTCCGTTGTGGACATCGGGCGGTTGCTGGTTATCAAAAAGGCTCTCAGAATGGGCATCTGCGTTTCGAACATAGGCAATAGCGTGAAACTCGGATGGTGTTGACAGATGTGAAGGTCAAGGTAGAATATTTCAACAAGGTTCGGCCTTGCCTTGGCATCTGACCTGCATTTAATGGCCTTTGTCATGTGTAGCGCTGTGAAAAAGATATCTTGTGAATTAGAATCATGTATAATAGTAAGGCATATTACTAGCTCTAACTTTGTTATGCAGTGTGATAAGATATCTTCGTGTAGGTTTTCCCGAATGTATAGCAACGCTCTGTGCGCTATTACGCCAAAGAAGCAAAAATCAGAAGTTGGAAATAAAAAAGTAAAAAAGGTAAAAATATTAAATACTATCTGTACCATTCGATCTATTTGTATATGTACATAAACGAAACGACTGGAGGGGATAGATGATTTTAAACAGTAAAAAAAGGCTGTAAAAATTCAACAAACAGGATATGGATTATACTACAAGCCGTTCTCACTGTCTCACTGCCTTTGCAGTAACGCAGCCAACATGTAAAATACGCGGTGTAACAACCTAGGTACATAGTAGCATGGTAAAGGAATGCAAATAAGTGTATACATATGTTGTAGGTACTCCAGGAGAACTCATTTCGAGGTTATGTACGGTAGGTAGAATTTCTTCGCCGACAATGAAGTCATCAATTGTCATCTTCATCCACTGAACACTAGATCGACGATCGACGATAAGGCCACGACCCATGTTTGCGGGCTCGCATCTTCTCTCCGATTCTTCTATGCTGCTCTACTTTCCCCCTTGGACTTATTTGTTCAACATCTGGTCTTAACAAACTGGAGGTCTTTCTACTAGATATTATTCGAGGCTTACAGTACCTGAAGTAAAACGTAGCATCACGAACCAGGCCAGCGAAATGTAAGCCCCACCACTCTCGCTCACAGAGGATGACTGAGCATTCCATTCAAATGCTACTTTGACATGTTCAGCGAGTTCGCTACAACTCCCCAGTGCTCCATCACCCTCAACAAGATACAAAAGCAGAAGAAGCAGGAGCCTATACTGCGCAAGACAACGCTTGCTTACGACTACAAGACCGAATACAGAGATTCATATCATGACCAGCATACCACACGAACCCGAGATCAGTTCACTCATTGCCAAACAACACGAAAACGGGCAAACCCATCTGGCAACTCACCTACTCACCACCTCCCCTCTCCCTCCACAAACGCACCCCATCCGCAAACTGCATACAGTCCCCAGCCCCTCCCCTTCCGCACCCTCCCTATCCATTTTACCCGCAGCACCAGCACCGGCAGCAGCCATCACAACACTGCGCTGCATACCACCACCACACTGCCGACATGCGAAAAAGCTAGTAGTCGCCGACGTCCCTGCCTGCCTGCACCGAAAGACCTAGACCTAGAACTGAGGTGAGGCAGGCCCCCGCATACCGTACGGCGAGAACGCGCGCGTCAAGCACACACGTACGCAATCCGCGACTCAGAGGCCACATCCGACAATGACAGGGAGCAGCGAGCAGCGAGCAGCGAGCAGCGAGCTGGAGCTCGACTCGAGCAACACAGCGTCTCGTCTAAGTATAAATGTATTGTATGTATGTATGTAGGTAAGTGCTAAGTACATACATGTCCTTTTCTCGAGCGAGCTCCCAACAAAAAGGTAACAATATCAATCTCACGGAATAACGGGACGTCCAAACGTCGCTAGCCGCCCAAAGGAGAAAGAGTCAGAAACCCGCACGCGAGAGGGATGACTAAAAGAGAAATAATCCGAGCACCCTTTTGTTTTTTTGGACTTATTACTGATCTGCCGCTTTTTGCTCCTTCACGCGCGCAATCGACGGAAACCAAGGACCAAGAGATAAAAAAGTGGAGCGTTTCGTTTACAATTGGGGTTTGGAGACTAGTATGTGTATAGTACAAATGCACTGTGCATAGATGCTAGCTACGGAGGTAGGCCATTATGTATGGTCTGTGCTAATAATATAACCGGTATCCTGTTTGTCGGATGAAAAGGCTGGGATGGGATTCCACTTCTCTATGTGCTCTGATAGTGATGATCTAGGTTCTAGCATACAAGTAAGTAGTGATGACTATTCACTGAGTTGTAGGTGCCCTTTTCGCGAAACGCGGCTGCTTTGCCAGGGCAGAAAGAATACGCAAAAACCTCCCCTGGTGTGTAAGATACTGCCCTGAATTCCCTGAGGAGAGGACCTACCACTTAGTCTGGGCATACTCATCGAGCACTGTCAGAATATAGACCCTGTGAAGTAGATCTATGAAAATCAATATGGCATTCACAATTGGGGCGTCACAATCACAAGCCACAGTCCAAAGCTGACGATCTCGCAAGCTAGGCATGATAAGGGTCTGTCCTTGATTCTCCACACCCATGGTGCCGCGGTACATACCTGCTTGGGCTCATCGCGTGCTACAAGCTAACGGAAAATCTCTTCACGCAGAGCAAGAGGAGAATTAGACTGTTGTGATGACCGCTTCGTAAATAGTATGGTCTCGGTCCTTCCTCGTCTCGATTCGGTCGGGCAGCCTGGGTTGGGTATCGTGCGGATGATGAACAGCTAACTAACTTGCCTAGGACCAGGCTGTCGGCAGAAAGCTAAGCGCCTTGCCTCTTCGCTTGTAGATTTTGATACAGTGCATCGTGATCCTTCTGAAGTGACAGAAAGAGTAAAACCAGCGGCCGTTCGGAGGCTGCGAGAAAACCTTGAGCCTCCAGTCGGCGGTATGAGGCTGGACCCGCATGGAGGATTTCGCTGCTGCCCTTTCGGCTCCCAAATCCAGCACTCGCTCGAGCAATCCAAGCCATCTCAACACACCACCATTTTCATCCTCCGGCAGACCCGAACGTTGTCATTTTTGCCTTCGCAGCGTCAACAGCCCATCGTCCAGCGTTGCGTTGCGCCCTGCAGCTCACCTCCAGCTACAGACATTCTCAGGGACACCCGGGATTCACGGCAGCTTTAAGTCGCCGACCAGCCTGACCTGTAATTTCTTGATGCTCAGGAAAACAGGCTCAAGCGAATAGAATGACACACCACATGGCACCCTCCCAGCGAACCATTCGTTCCGGACCCGCCGATCAGTTGACTCTCCAGCTCTCCACAAAACGGTCGCTAAAGCCTCGGTTGACCGATCAGGAAACGTTATAGTAGAGAGGTGATCAGAAGGAGAGGCTGGACGCGTTTCGGGATAGGCGTTGCGGCTCGAAATGGAATAGATCTACCACAAATGAAAAGGTAGACAGCGGGAAGACGGACGAACGTTTGGTGGAGTGGAGCCGCTAGGCAAGCCCGAGCTTCGTTTTTGAATGAACAACGACGAATCTTACCATTGTAAAGACCCCTTCTCGTGAAGTGTACAGGCGTAGAAGCGCTTCGCACGAATCTCACCATATGCGTGCGGTTTGCCCTGGTTTTGGGCTTGCTTCGCCGCAGCACTATTAGTCGTGACTAACGGAAAAGCTCCTGTTATCTGTATCCCTACCATTTTGCGCCTGGCCACCTTCATCCTCACCGGTTGTCATGCCCCAAGGCCGGATAGATCCCATGAAAGATTTCAATCACTAAGGTCTGCCGCGCGCCGCCACGTTCGTCCTTCAGCGTCCAGCGTTTTCCTACACCGACCGAGTCGTGTTTCAGTGTTGCTCCGTTCCGAACCAGGCAAAACCGTTTGTCGCCCACGTTGCAGTACTTCGGAGGGCTCAAGCAAGGGCTCCTTTCTTTCTACTCGCCTCAACGTGCACCGAACCGAGCCGCGGTTTCTGCAGGTCGCCCTATATATAGCGGGTTAGCGTAAACGACATTTCCAACCTGCCGTGGAACCCCAATGTCAGCCTCCTCAACTCCTAAGCAGCAGCAGCCTCTTCGGGAGCCCTCCAGAAGGGGACATTGATGAATGAAGATCCATTATCCTCACAGGAGGGCGGCAGTATGTTCAGCTTGGCTGGGCCCGTTGTAATGTATGTAGTCTATAGAAGACGCAGGTCAATTTGTCCACTAAACACAACACCCACCACCCCAAACCGATCGACACCAATTGTTGTGAAATAGTGTCATGTCAGGTCGCGTGGTTGACTTCGTGTCTGCTGTGTAACTAGCACAGAGAAAAGCACATTGGGCAGGACCTGGACTGTCGCTCCCAGGACTAGGGACTCGGGTTCGTCTGTGAAGGCTCGGCTCGATAGGTGTCACTAACCAGTGGGCGTTGAGTACTAGGTGGACGAAAGAGCTAGGGTTCATTAGCTGTAAGGTGAGATTTCTTGCGCTGCTGCAGATGCAGGTGGATGAGAAGGGAAAGAAGTAGCTAGGCGAGCGAGGGTGAGCGGCGCGTGCGGACCGGGTAGCGATGGTAAGGAGGCGTAGTACATGATGATTGTTGGTTGTCGAGGTATGGTGATTGTGTCATTGGGAGGCATAGAGCCTTGTTGGTCAAATCCTGCGTCCGCTTGCAATGATTGCCACGCGTATTCATGCGTCGAATATCGGTGGGTCAAGCCTGCAGCATCGTGGTTGATCTTCTCGGGGGCCATGCACTTTCGGTATTCGTTCAGAAACAGTTTTTTGTGCAACAGGGTACCAATATATAAATATATTACATTTTGTTCTACCATGAGCCGAACCATGGACCGTTTTGCCTCTTGTAGTCTCGTGTGGAACTCTAAGACCGTGGCTCTGGGATGACCATGACCGATTGGTGCCAGTAAGCAACGTGCTTGCAATCTATAAACTGAGAAAACGGTGGGGGAGCGGAGTCCGTGTAGCGCAGACCTCTCGGAATGAGGCTTGATGTCATGTCCCTGTACCTAATTCAGCTCAGACCTCGTGT
Source organism: Acrocalymma vagum (assembly GCA_028476805.1). Lineage (NCBI taxonomy): Eukaryota > Fungi > Ascomycota > Dothideomycetes > Pleosporales > Acrocalymmaceae > Acrocalymma > Acrocalymma vagum. The sequence goes on from JAQGEP010000160.1 coordinate 35,537, forward strand.
ATGTTATACTTGCCTGCACTCTCAAAGTGGTACACATGTTGGAGGTTTCTTCTCGCCATCGTCAAGGCGAGCTGCAGGTTATTTTCGGCGTGAGTAGCTCCCACCGTCCGTGATCAGAGCAAGAGCCCAATGCTTCTGGATACTGATTACTTTAACCGTCGCGTACCTGAGAAGCTCACCCTGGTTACCGCATGTAGCAGCCGAAACATTCTATTTTCGACTTGTAATATTATCCGGGAGACTATATTGAATAGGTATCCCCCACGGCAGCGTCCCAGCAAAAGCTGCCCATGGCGCCACCGTGAAAAGTAGGTATTCCTGCAACTGAGAGGCCACTTATGCGCTTGAAGACCCATGCACATGGCACCTGAGGCTTTACACTGATGCATTGTGACCAAGGCTCTTTATTGGCGGGAAAATTGTAGGACTTTTCTGCGCTTTCAGGGTGTGTGATGCTGTTTCAATGAATCCATCCGCTCCGGTATGTTTTCGTATGTTCTCTTTGTGTGTGGGCCGATGCGATACGCTTTGATGTAGAAGAAAATTTCTCCCCTAAGAACAGACCCTTGTGGGGACTCAAGGAGATGTGAATAAGCTGAAAATTCAGGAGAATGCCTGTCAAACCTGGTAACAGCGGGGTGCCTGATGGTAAGGGAAATAGCTACATTGATGCCTGAACGAATGATGGAGGGTATTGGAAGTTATCGAAGCAACCCTGGGTATCAGTCGGCCTTCGAGAAGAAGTCAAACCTCTTGCGTCAAGGAAAGTCCAGAAAAAGGTTAGATGTCAACAAGCTCTAATTAGAGACTTTGCTGATTTCAACATGTTGATTCATAGGGAGGAGGGGATAAGGGAAGACGCAGGAAGCCTTGATAGGTTGTCAGACGGGTCGATGGCTTCTGCTAGTCGTTGATGCCCCTAGCTTTTCTGCAACAAGAGTGTCAGTCGATACTGAAAACAACGATTCAGTGTATCATCAGTGAAGAGCCTACAACGTAACAGGAAAGCAAGCAGACCAGGTTCTGCTTGACCAGCCCTCATAAAATCACCACTCTGGCTCTATCTGGATAGTGACTAATAGCTTATACCCAACGAGCGCTGGGAGGAGATGCTACTTGCAAGCTCATTCGTGAAGGGCGACCGTCCGTGACCAAAAGCCTAGAAATCCCGCATATGTCGTATGACTGCACGCACAATAGCGACTGGACGAGGTAAATCACTCCTCCTCCGTCTAGATCTCATGGATCATCTCGTATCGATCTTCAATCAGAGTCATCTCATTTTTGGAGAAAGTAATACGTAAGGTTTAGACCGTAGTGGGCCTTCCCAAAAGGGAACCTCGCCGTTGAGCAAGATCCCCGGAACGAATAAATGGTCAGTGAGTCTGCGAAGGGTTCTACCACAGTCGGCGGCTGGCGAGATGATTCAGACTCCACAGGTGCGCTCGATCAAGCCTCGCCTTACTCGACCATGGCACTAATGCCACTGAGTAGCCCTAGACCCTTCGTTCAGCGGAAGTAAGCGGGTAGGCGGACGTTGCCCACCCACCAAGCCAATGCAGTGATAACCTATCCCGTTGAGAAATGGTGTGTGGTCTGGTTCTCGCTCGCTCTCTTGGAAAGCGTTGAAGGCTTCACATCCATCCGTATGCTTGGCTATCGAAAAGGGGGGCTAGATCGAAGTGATCATCTGGCCCAGGGTGCAGTATTCTGCACGATGTGCATACTAGGCCGCGCCTCTCCGAAGAAGCAAGAAGAGTTGAGAGAAGTAACGGTATGACGACTCTAGAGCCCACTAGTGAGAGGCGCATCTCGGTGGGTCCAGTTAGGTAACAAATGCACTGACAGAATCAGGTTTCTGGTGGACGCGTCCTCCTGTTCAGGAGCAGCTGTCCGAGAAGAGATCGAATGCGTGATGCACACCTTCTTCGTAGTCCTAAAAGGAAGTGATCCGACTCTGCAACGCTCAGTGGATGAGTACGTTGCATGCCGCAGCGGTGCGCTGTCAGTGCTGGGACCGGTGGCTCTCCATCGTCCCGTACGGCCAACGGCGAAAACCATCCTCTAGAGATACAGACTGGATCATGAGTGGTTGGTGAGGTGGTAGGAGACCATTTTCGCTTTACTTACCACCCATCTGAATGTGAAAGGTGCTGCATGAATGCTGCTCCTGTGGCCTGACGGCCACAACAACATTGGTTCTGACCGCATAGAGTTCCCAGGTAGACTTCCTTAATCACTTAGGAGCAGCGATCTGCCATTGAATTATCCGTTTCGGACTTCGAATGACAAGTGGGATCAGCTGGTGGGTATCTTGTTATTAGGGAAGAGGGTGAAAGTCACTAATGGCCTGATCGCGACCCTGGCCATGTATGACCCGATCGAGTCTTTCACGAATGAATATCCATGATTTGGATCTAGAGTTCACTAATCTTTCAAGATTTGGTGAGAATTGACAACGTTCGTCGTTCGAATTGACTTTCAATGATTTGCGCGGGGGTTAGGACAGAACGGGAACATGCCGTTTGGACAGGAATTATCACGGTGCCTAAATACGAAAAGATTGCTTTTGATGCGCCAGGAAGGGGTGCAATTGGCGAAGTTATTGCCAAAAAAGATTCTGCAGAGTATCAATGTTGCTCAGAGAGTTCCAGCTAAAGTTGCTCGGCGGGCAGATCCGAATGACCGTCGTCGATCTGGACAAAAGCACAGCTGTAGTTCTCGATTCAACAACCACATCGTACAGCCATTGAGCATAATGAGCCACGGAGCCCTGATACTCAATAACAAGCCAATGCGACAAATCCGGTGACTTCGGCGACGTCGACCCGCGCCTGCCTCTTTCTCTATCAACTCCTAGCTTGGCACGAGGCCAATCGTCATGAGCGCCACGATAAATCTCTCGGCACCTCAGGGCAGCACAGCTTACCATTTTCGTCAGGCTCTGATCAGCCAGCTTAGCGTTACTTCCGATAAATCTCGGGCGCGGGATAATTCAAGACGAAAGCGTACATGTGTGGAAAATCATGATATTCGGAGCCCAGGATTACCTCGAGAAGCGAGACGACATCAGCAATTGCAAGGATTAGCACGCGCGATACACCCGAAGCCGATGGATCGAGAGAGTTTGGAGGCTTGGCCAGTACACTGAAACGTTGAGCAGCAGATGACAAAGGAAAAGTTAGATGACTGCGTTGTGAGTGGGCTCGTTGCTTTTTCGTTCAGTTTGGCAGAGGGATGGGCAGGAAAGGGGGTTTGGTGTGGGCCTGGCCGATCCGATTCGGCGCTCTCAGATCTAGTCTAAACGGCCTCCCATGCTGGTGCTGTATCTTGCTTTAGCCCCAAGGAAAGAACAGCTCCACATGAGCTGCATGCTGTTTACACCGATGAGACCTAGGATCGAGTCAGCTCTTTTCGCCGCACGCGCAGGTGACGGTGACGGTGACGGTGGGTTGCGGGCCCGACCCACTAACTTCAACAGGAGTACAGTCGTTTGAGGCGATGGATGGATAAATGGGCGGTGGGGATACTCAGGGAATAACGTTGCTGTTTGAGCAACATCTGGAGCTTGCAGAAACACGTTATCCCCAGTGGTGAGGCCCGGACGGGCCAGAGCGCGATCAGGGTTGTCGTTTGGCCGCCAGGCTGCCGCTGTCAAAACCCGTGGAGATCCAAAACATCGCCGGGAGCAAAGCAGCGGTAGGCGGAGGCGTGAAAATGAGGCACCGTAGGCGCTGGGGTAGACGGGAAAATAGGGGGGAAGTGAGGCAGAGAAAAGCAATGAGCTGCGTTGTCTGCTGCAAGTTGGCGGGTAGTTTCACAAAGATTGACGCAAAGGCTGGAGGGCGCCATTGGCTCGGCGCGGATCATTCGTTAATCTGATCTGGGAGATCATTGCCAGGGTTCCCTGCCGGCAGTGCTCTTCTCGCCATTCGTTGAACCCCAGAGCTGGATCACGCTGGCTGCCGCCAAACACACCCGCACGGAAGAATTGCGACGTGTGGGCGTGTGTGCTCTGCGACACAACTGATCCACGATTGTGCACTCTCTCGCTCACCCTCGCCCGAGAGCATGCCACTATTGGCGATGTGGAAAGTACCGCTCATGTCTGCTTTTGGAATAAAAGCAAGGCAGGCGAGGCCGTGAGCGTGCTCCTCACTGCACTCTTCGTGTTGGTTTGTGCCTCGAGGGCATTCAACGTCGCCGACCTCAGGCCCTGTTTGCACAACACACTGTGTGCAATGAGCGCGTCGATTGTTCGCCTTGGTAGATTCTGTTCGCGATTTTGCTGGAGCAGGTACAGCAGCTGCGTCAAGGCGACCACGGCCGTTCTCGTTACCCTTCAACCGGTGCTCGTAGGCCCTGCCTGGTGGTGATCTGAGTTCCCTTTCCCCCATTTTCCCTTTGCTTCGGGTCCAGTGGGCTGAGAAATGGGCGTCGTGGTGAAGAGCATCTGTTTCTGACGCCCACACGCACACTTGCCAGGAGTTCCCTGCGACGGCTCTGCCAATCCTGTTTCCGCCCTGGATCGTACCCTCCCCCTCCCTCCCGCGCAAATCTTTCTCTGTGCGGAATTGGACGAGGAGGGCAGCCCTTGCTAGAGTAATTGAATCTTTGACACAAAACTAGTCTTGTTTGGCCGGCCAGCTGTGGCCTATTTTTGACAGCTGGACAGGTTGAACGGCCATGCACTATACCGCCGCAAGCAATCCGGGACCGGGACTCCATGCAGCATCGAGATTTCTGACCTCTCGATGTCCGAGGATGTTCGGCCGCCTGCAACGGTTGGTCTGTTGTACAGAACTGCGTGTGAGAGAGGGGGCATCGATTGGCTCTAGCCATCCTTGAGCCATCCTTTCACCCACTCAGGGACAATTAGACACTGTGCCGGAAGCTCCTCAGACATTACAGTGGCCACAACATGAGCCACACTGAATCGTTGGGACCACCGTTAGTCCCAGAGTACGGGAAACTGCAGCTTGGACTCCATGGTGGCCGCTTGAGCTTGCTTTTTATCTGCAGCTGACAGACAGGTAGCCAACCACGGCTGTAGTTTTGGCCGGGATTTTCTGCTTTTCCAGCCCACCCAAGTGGAGTCGCGCGCTTTTGCTGCGCCGGAAGACCCAGCAAAAGTGCGTTGACTGTCCAAAATGACATCGGGTTTCGCTGCCAGCCTACAGGCAGGCATGGTGCATCCGCGATGCGTTATGTGAGCGAGCGGGTGACCCGCCCTCTTCGCTTCATAAGGGACGAAGCAGCAGTAACGGTTCCGCTACACTCGGGAAAGGCGGTTCATGGCGCACCCATCACTGAGTAGTTCAGTCTGGCCTTGCACGCAGGTGGTGGGTCTTTGCGATCGTATTCGCTAGGGCATGTTGCCCGGCCAAACAGCGTGACTGAATTTCCTCGCTTCTTGCCTGTTGGAGAGAGGTAGGGGCTTCACGCAACGATCCGGACCCAAAGAGGGAGCCGGCCATGGCAACGGTTGAGGGCTGCAAGCGATGGGAGAGTCGCGAGAGCCAGGAAGGGCGAGCGAATTGGCTGACGTAGAGAGACGGCGAGGTTACTGAATTGGTACGTAGGTGCATGTAGGACGAGGGAGGGCCTGTCGCCAGGTGACGAGACAGAGACTCGGAACCAGACGGTCCCGATCCTCTAGCCTGAGAGTTGGGAAGGCGCCTTGCCTAGTGCGGGAAAGAGCAGAGGGCGAGCCACCAGCGGATGCCAGTAGCTCGGAAACCCCAGATCTCCAGCCACAGGTACCCGCACGTGACCTGCAGCCCGGCCGACGCGCACACAATACGGTTTCGGGCGATCCCAAAAGCGAATTTTGCCTGAATATGCATGTCCCTAGGTAGGGCCTGTACAACCGACAGGAGGGTGACCGCGTGGGGGAGGGAGACTGAAGGGCCATAGCCGGTGTCTATTTTTTGATTTTATTTTGGTCGCCGCATGTCGGCGGGCCTGGGGTCTGCGTGGCTGTGGTTCTGTGTACGGAAGTAGGTGTAGGTGCTTGTACACTGATGATGTATCAGGTAGATGGACTGGGGCGTAATTGGACCGCTCGTAAATTTGGCGTTGAAGTTTTGACAGGCTCGTCGCCCGTCGTCCACCGCCCGCTGCCATGGAGACTACCGAAGCTGTGTTGCCTGCGAGCCAGCATAGACGAAAACGAAGAAGGGAAGCGTTCGATCTTACGATCAAGTAAGTAGGTAATAATGGAGGAGTCGGTACTGAGAGTCCTAGACCATGGACCGCGACTGCGTTCGACGGCCGCCTCCAGGCTTTTGTGGCGGAGGAACCTTGGGACAGGTATGCGGCCGTCGCCCGATTGACCTTGGTCGAGGAGCTGTGGGCGACCCGTCGTCTGAATTTCCCGCATACGGCCAAGGGTGGTGCTGGAGCTGGCCGTGAGCTCAGTTGGGCCAAACGTCGTGGCGGTGATGGTTTGCTGGTAGTAAGTACTGTTGGTAGCCTGTGGCTGCTGGGTGGACGGTGGACAGTGGACGACAGTGTGGACAAGCGCCCCTTCCCAAAAGGTGCACCGCCTGCCCAAACGGGTGCGCTCGGGCTGGCGCGGTGCACTAAAGTGATTTGATTTCGAACCGGGCAAGCTCATTGGGCCGCGCTTTCCAGCGAAGTGGACTCGCCCTCGTCCCGCCTGCAGATCGTAGCCAAGTAACGGCTGGCCCTGAAGCCTGAAAGCCTGAAGCCTGAGACGAGCAGACGTCGAAACACTCTGCGTGAGCATGCAGCCTGAGGCGCTTCACAGCGCAAGCAAAAAACACCAGATCTTGCTGCACAGTGGCCAGACGCGGCCTGCGTGCTGTTCAGCGCTCGACTCGAGGACACCACACCAGACCATCACTGCTCGGCACTAGCCCATCGGGAGAACGACAGGCTCGAAAATTGGTGTGATTTGGCCAAGCACCACTTCGCCGACTACTCACGGCCTCGGGCTAGGATGGTTTCGACGATCACACTATCTGCGCCCGGTCCCCTTCAAGCCTCAGCACACCCGTTTGATCGACGACCAAGTTCAAGTGGTGACGCTCAGCAACGAGCAACGTGCATCGTGCGTGAGCCAGCCAAACTGGCGCTCCCCTGGCTGGTGACTTGGAGACACACAGAGAGACTTGCCCATCGTCATTTTCGTCATCCGACTACTGTTGACCTCTTTGACACTGCGCTGTACCATGGACCGTCGTGGGGAATGCAAGACATGTCCGGTCTGTCAGCCTGCGAGGACGCCTATTCTTGGACCTCGTGGCCGCAAGGGAGGACAGCCAGGCAAGGGCTCCTTCGAGCGCCGCCAGCTACATCAACTATGACCACTACGACCACTCTGTACAAATGCGTTCCACTGGTGGTAAGCCGAAGGAGCTCTCCCAGCCGGAGCGAGCGGGCCCAATTCCCAAGAATGCCTGCTACCAGGATGACGGTACACAGAGTTGTCCATGACGGGCAATCAAAGAGACGCAGAGAGAGCGCGTGAGAGTGCAGAGGGCGAGGCCGTGAAATGAAGACGCGCAGCAATCCTTGAAGACTAGGACCGACAGCTCCTCTGTGGGCTGGCTGAGGCTCGGGGGGAAGGGGGGAATGTGGAAGGGGAGGGTGTGGGAGAGATATGGGGGATGTTCGGCCTGTTTAGTTTTACACGCAACATGGGATGGGGCCGCAGCGATTCGAACCCAAGAGGCGCATCGGGCCCCCGGTGGGGGTATCTTTGACTGTCGAGATGCTGTCCGCAATCGCTCATCGCCCATGGCCCATCACCCATCACCCACCGGCCTGCCTCGTACTGGAGCTGCGAGCCTGCACCGCCATGAATCGACCGCAGGCGTGCTGGGGGATCCCCGGCGAGTGCTGGATTTTGAGGCGCGAGCCAGCCAGGGTGGGAGCCAGGCAGCGCGAGCACAGCTACTTACTACGTACATACAATACATGGTAGGTAGAGATGGTCTTAGTGGGAGAGTGGGTGGGTCTGCAGCGGGGACTTGTGGATGTGGATGTGGATGTGTGCGTTGGAGGGTTGCTGGATGCTGGTTGCTGGAAGCTAGATGCTCTCAAGAAGCGCAAGGTGCAAGGGGAGCACCCACGACCAGCAACACACGCACCATGGCTCACGAGTGCACTAACCAGAGCGGACAGTATTGCGAAGCCAACCACCAGCTCCAGGCTTTGAGCCAGCCGTCATTGTTTTTCCTGCCGCTCCCGGGCGCCGCCAGTCGAGCGCCAGACGCCAGACGCCATGCCACGATGTGATACAAGGAATCGCTCGAATCCGACGATCTGGTCCACTCCCAGGGCCGTCCAGGGCTGCCATCGCGCTGCCTCTTGTCAGTCACTAGGAGCCTGCAAATGCCTGCAAGTGCCTGCAAGTGCCTGCAAGTGCCTGCAAGTGCCTCCAGATGCCTCCAGGTCTCTTTAGGTGCCTCTTGAGTGCCACGGCTCTGTATGGCTTTTACATGGCTTTTACATGGCTCCCATGGCTCCTCCTGGGAACCCGTGTCCTGGGCATTTCTGCGTCGCCGACAGCCAGCGTGCAAGGACTATCTACAAGGACTAGTGCCACTGTCAACCATGTCCATGTCATTGTCCATTCACATCCATGTCCATGTCCACCCACACATCCTGTCCCATCCCATCCCATTTCCATTCCATCGATGCTCAGGCTCAGGGCCCAGCTGCCGACCCAGAGCGCCGCATGACGCCCCCATCCCTCCCCGACCATCACCCTCACCATTGCCTTAGCCGCATCGCCCAAAAGCAGCATCCTCGCACACATCCTGTCCCTCCCGATCAAGTCAATAACTCCTCGACCGCCTTGGCGCCCGCTCCCATTTCTCTACCCGCTCCCCGCGCCGCTCTGATATATACCGTCGCCGCCGTCTGGCACGTTAACCGTTAGAGTCACGGCCCAGCTCCCACTATTCACCACTACCATCTTCCACCATCCCTAGGTTCTCACACCGGCCTCTGCCGCTGTCCGTTAACCCATCTACCCAATTCCACCTGTCTACCCATTACCTACCGCCCGCCCGTCTTCCCTCTTCTACCAAACTTTCCCCCTCCATCTAGCATCACTCGACGAAACCGTGGTTGTCCTTTGTCTACTTGCGCCCCAATTCATCTTACCAGGTAAGTCGTAATTACATGTTCCTCTCTTCCTTTTATAGTCTGCTCTCTCCTCATATTGCGGCCCAGTGTCTGGTTCTGCTTACTGGTGTCCGCTGCATTGGGCTCTTATCCCGCACTTTCCCCTCCAAAACCACCCAACACACTACCCTTTTCTTTCACGCTTAACACTCACTTTGTACCTTCTTTGTCCCTGCATTTTTTGTATCTGATCCTCTGTTGTCGACTTGCAATCCGTCGTATTGTCCCTCATCCGACTACCTCTAGCATCCGGTGGCTGTGTTTGGCAAAACCCATCACTGACAGACCAGCCCAGTCGAAAAACCCGGACAACAAACTCTTGACAGCAATTTTGAGCAAACCAAAAACCCTCTTTCCCTTTGGCGCTAGCAGTAAACCCACTGCAAAACTTGACCGTTGAAGTCTCATAATCTGGCGCCGTCGCCACCTGCTACTTCTAATCACACATCTCACACAACATGGTTGCCCACCGTCGCGGCCCTTGGTCGCAGCACGAGGATTCCTGGCTGATCAACTTGGTTGCTCGCAATGGACCTCACAACTGGGTCCGCATTTCACAAGAAATTGGTTCACGATCTCCGAAGCAATGTCGAGAGCGATATCACCAGAATCTGAAGCCTTCACTTAATCATGACCCTATCACTCCAGAGGAAGGCGAAATGATTGAGAAGATGGTCGCAGAAATGGGTAAGAGGTGGGCAGAGATTGCGCGACGACTAAAAGGCCGGAGCGACAACGCAGTCAAGAACTGGTGGAATGGCGGCCAGAACCGAAGGAAGGGAAACCAAGAACGACGGGATCAGAGAGCACATTCACAAATGCATCCATCCCAGGCACCCTACCACTATCCATCAGTTTCTCAATCCGTTCCCCAGCACGAGGAGTCGCATCATCTTTCTTCATATCACAATTCACGAAGAGCATCACTCAACCCATCCATTGACTCGCAACACTCCCTAAAGCTTCCACAACCGCATAGGTTCGAGCCATACCCCGGTTCACGACCACCGCCTCTTGAACTTCCTAGCTACAACTCACTAGTTGGGTCACGGGCTCGAGGCTTTGAGACCCCCATGCCTTCCCCCTCGGGCTACTCCATCGTTTCAGCCGATGGCGCCCCCTCATTAATCACAGACACTGGTTCAGAGTCGCGCTCACCTCGTGGAGCTGCTTCTCCTCTTGATATCACACTAGCGCCTCTTGTCGGCTCTCGGGACGAGCGCAGGAACTCGTGCACCCGCTATCTGCCCTCAACGGGCTTTGCGACCGAGGATGATGATCGTTCCATGCAGTATGATGGATACAGACGCCGCGGGTCCGTCCAACTACCACCTCTCCAGCGACCGGAATCCGTTGCGCCAACAACTACTTTCCGGGAACCGCATTATGGCGCTGACTCCAGGCCCGAGAGGCCACAGCTGCTCACTCAGCCAGCTCCTCAACACGTTCACCACCATTCGCTGCCCCAGCCATCACCATTGAGTGTTCCCCAGCATGCACTACCACCCTTTCACACCCTTGCCGAGCCAGTGCTTCCCCTCCAGTCGCCTGCAACGGCCGGCGCAAGTCCCTCCTCAAGGCAGCTTCCCTCACCATATGGTCGATCGACATTGTTGACAGAGACGAAGAGCGCGCCTGTCTCACCAAAGGACAAGATGAATCTCAAAAACATCATGTAAATGTACGCCCTAGGTTTCGCAATTTGGTGGCCTGACACACATGACCGTGTTTCACGTTTACACCGCGAGCCGCTTTCTATTCACTTCTGTTTCTCGTCTATACAATGGGTCCCAATTACTGTCTTGTTAATGAATTCCGCCTTTCCTTCGAGGCAAAACTCATGTTTCCATTCTCGATCCCAACTCATCTTATCTCACACTATGTATGTTTCGAAGGATATTCGGTTTCTTTCAGTTCTCTTCTCTCCTGCTCAAAAAGGAATATGGGCTCTTCAACCTTTTGTCATGTACGGCCGTCGAGATACCCCCCACCATAGCGTAGGAGCGACGGAAAACGGAAATTTCTTATTTTTTTTTTTATTACCTGGGGACCCTCATAGACATTTGTTGCGTATAGCGGACACTTTTAATGTGACGTGTTTCCTTTTATAATCATCAATATCATCATTAGCGGGATCATACTTTGAAGCTTGGATTGGGCTGGGAGGTGCCCTCCTCCAGGCATGGAACTACGAAGGAAGAAAACAAGGAAGGGCAAATATCGTTATTCTTTGGACCTGTTTAAGCAAATGTCTTAACTCTAGTAATACCCACAGCGAGTGGATTCGATTCTCTTGATATCGAACATCGGTCTTCCTTCGCAAATGCAAAATACATACATTTTGACACACTCAATGCCGTCTCAACTATTCTGCCTTGCTCCACTTGCCTTTTTCTGTTTGACTTGCTTTTGCCTTGTCCATTTGCTCCCCCATCCCCTTCACCGCAATCCCCCGAACCCAACCACCCACCCGTCCACACAAGGGATTCCATCACACTAGCGCCAACTAGTTCCCTGAGATCGCCACACCGCACCCGCTCTAGGCGATCGATGTGCCGGCACTGCCTTGATTCTCGACATCTGCTTCCTCGCTCCAGACACGCCATGATTGGTCTTCCCGGGGATGATCCAGGTGGAGCCAAAAGCACATCCCGAACTCTTTCAGTCGTTGACACGACACAATACGACACGCAATGATGCAACGCCATAAATGTACACTGCAGCGTCAGACTCAGAAAATGTGCTGAGGCGACGATGGGCGTCGGATAGGGGGGCGTGCAATTACGGGATACTTGCTTTATTCACGGAGCTCTCTTCAGACAGGCGTCAACGCAAACCGAGTTATTGAATCGGTTTTTTGGTTCCGGCGTTGGCTATTACGGGAGTGTATCGAGTCGAGTCGTGAGCATGCGGGTGCTAAGGCAGGGGGAAACGGGAAACGGACACGGCACAGCAGTGGACGGACATAGTGTGTATCGATCTTAGAGGAGAGCAGCAGATCAGGCAAGCAGGGCGACGACAACAAGGCCCGATCGACCGAAGTTCAGCAGATGTAAGGACTTGGGTGGTTGTGTATGCATTGAGGCGGTTCACTATCACGAAGCTACCACTATTCACTATATTGTACCTACATACAAGCAGACATGTGCATTCTTCACCCTTCCAGATCCACCGCTTAACGTTTAAACGGCTGGCGCAGTGCAAGCCGCATGCCTTGGCCCCACGATCTTTCTACCTAGTGTTTGGACGAAGAAGAAAAGGGGACTCTTTAGCGCCTGGTGAATCTACCTATTGGAAAACTATGGCACTGGGCGTCTGCGCCGTTGGTAGGCGGGCCCGGACGGGGCGTGCGTACGTAGGCGCTGCGTGGACCACTTTTCGATGCGGTGCGCTTTCCCATGGTTCAAAAAAATGTGCGATGTGTGAGCGGCACGCCAGTGTGTTTTGGCGGTGCGAAACTCTAATTATGAAAGGGTAGGCTTAGCTAGGGGGTTTGGGAGACTGCGGTGGGATAACAGTGCGGGTTTGTTGGTTGTTTCGAACGTGAGCGCCAGATGGTGCACCTGAAGCGTTTGCTGAGGCCAAAATAGTATGCTGAGAGGGAAGGGGGGCCTGATGTGGTTGGTAACGTTTTGCTGGCTGTTGCGATTCCGGAGGGGAGGAGCCGGTGAGCAGGACTGCGGACTGAGTGTCCGAAAAGGGATGTTCCAGTAAGTGGTATGCAAGGCCCCAAGGTTGAGAAGGGGTAGGGCACGCACTAGAAGGTTAGCAGAATGTTGAACAGTGACGGGAGTCCTTCGACTCGTCAATCGGACGGAGGACGCCTGGTGGATAGGAAAATTCAGTCAAAACATGGTACGCCAGGCCAGCCACTCATGGCAGTTGCTGATGTCGCCGTCCCTGTAACCCGCCCGAGCTAGTTTGCCTACTTGTTGTCCGTTGTGCCGTTCGCCTTCGGACCGAGTAGACTCTTGTGCGACGTTGGGGGACTGGGTCTCGTTGAGATGCTCAAATGGTGGTGAGTGTGGCGATGGCAGCAGCATAGCTTTGTTGGGGTCATGCGTAAGTAGTCGGAGACTGGGTATGCATTGGGGGCGGAATTGGATTGCCGTGTAACCTTTTCTTGCAATTGCTCCCAGGTGTACAGGAAAAAACTGCTGGAACATGGGAAACTGCAACGGGGAAGGGTTGATGGATTCTGGACATATGCACGTCAATCAAGGGTTCCGCGTGATTGGGAAGCTGCCTTGCCCGGTGAAAGCAAGCCCTCAGCTGACTGCGGTAGTTTTGTCGTAGGCTCTGCCTATAGGGGGCCGATCTTGCCACTTGTACGTTCCTATATCGCCCTAGATGGTTACTCAGTGCTAACATCATTCTCCGTGTGACTTGTCGGGTTATCTAGTTGTACTTCCCACAATACCAAAGCAAGCCCGAAGAGGCCCAAGCTGCCACATACATTCTGCAGAGTCTGGTCAGAAAGCACCGCGCTATTCCCCACATTCCGGGGCAGAAAAACTTAATCCATCCATCTGGCGCCCAATTGCAGCGCCAATATGCATACCCAACGGCGTCTGGTCTGTAGAGTGTTCGGTGTTACATTATCCGCGCTACAATTGGAAGTTGCTGGGTGCCTTTGTCAGAATACACCGAGGTATTTTCTGTAATGGGGACGTATAGAAAGCTTGGATAATTGATGGGTATTTGGGACCTTGTTCTGTGGGGGTACTGTACATACGTGCCGCATGGATGCGTTCCACGTTCTTGAGGCACTGTGAATGCCGGAGGGTGCGGATGCAGTCCGTAAGACGTTGGACTCCCAGGAAATTTTCGTCTCGCTTAGACACACATGGTCCAGGGAGCGGGAACCAGTATACACGATAACGGTGTCGTATCCCAGTCATTAATGGTTGTATTAAATGTGGGGAGAAAGGGTACTGGGGAATCAGAGCGCCCCGTCGATGACAACCACAGAAACCCTGCAAACGCACATAAGCAGCCTCTTTGGACAACGGCAGTCAACGACTTGAAACCCCAAGGGTCGCTGCAAGCCACTGGAGAAGTTACCAGATACAGGGTGCTTGGGTGTGCTTAACACCACGTTATCAATATAAGGATGGCAGGAAAGGAAAGTGATTAGTTTAGCAGGATATTATCCGGTCGTCGCTGAGTGGTGGAGATATTCTGGGTCACGTGTTCACCCGAGGCGCAGAGAACCGAGCGCGTCGATCAAACGAGCCTCTTCTCATCTCATCATCTCATCAGCATCATCGCACATCCTGCGTACGGGTACGGTCGGCGCATCGTGGCCGCCTTTCTTTCCATTCTGGTTATCACGTTCGGTTTCGCTATTGTTGATGATTTATTTAGCCGCAAGCGAAGAAGCGTGCCACGTTTCCATGCCTTGAGTTGAGGGATGTCGGGTTCCTTGTACAACCCGGATCAGGCCGCGGTGGACACTCGTTGGATAGAACCTTGGAGCGAGGCTTTCAGGGTGAGTGTAGCTTGCGGCATCTCATAAATCTTGTCTCTGTGATACCTTGATTTGTGCTACTTCACATTTGACTCGAACTGGGGTCTGTGGGGATTAGAGGAGCAGAACACTCAGCAAGGAATGAATATTTTTGGCTCATGCAATTGTCCTTCATGGGCCCACTCTAATCATCTCGACTTGAGTACTGTACCTGGCGGGCGGCTGAAGAATGAGATGCGTAGACGGTCCACATTGTTGAATGCAATGGCACGTGTTAAAAGATGCATCGCTTTCTCGTACTCGCACTCGCATCGAGGGCGCCTCTTGGTTGCATCAATACAAGCCTGCCGAGCAATTGTCTGACATATACGATAGGCACAACGAGATGTCGGCTTGCGTGTGCCCATCAATTACGTCACAATATCAGCTGCATCATTGACCGCCACCTGCTTCAGTAATAACCAGTATGAGAACGAAGCATTCCAGAGGTGTTTTTCGAATCTCTTAGCGGTCGGGTTCCGAAAGATCACAGTCGATGTCTACTGGGACGCAAGGCGTTCAATATGGAGCCTTTGCCCTGTAGAACTACCCCCAGGAGAAGATGAACCAGACCAGGCAATTTCAATTGCCTCTGGACCAACTGTATCTCTGTCGTCGCTTGCTTCAAATGCTGAAGTTCCAACAGCCACTCCTGTGCAACCGGAGAAGGATCGTAAAGTAAAAGCCCGTCAAGATGATCCCCAGTCCAGTCTGACGCCTTCAGAGACAACATCCGTGGAGGAATCATCAACAGCATCACCAACACCTACATCTACAAGTTCCCCAGCTTCATCTCCATCTGTGATAAGCTTCCCTCTAGGCGATGGCCGGCCACCCTTAATTCAAGTTGGCAATTACAATTGCACATCAGTCATGACCTTGAACCATCTTACGGGGATACTGGAGGCTTTTATAGATACTACTTCGACTACTACAGAAGCACTCATTACGTATTTGACGTTGAATGTTCATGCGGCTGCTTCTATTGCAGATCCCAAGGCTCCTGCGCAGCAACCATCCTCTGACCAGCTGCCTAGTCCAGGTATCATGATCAGTGACATCATGAGGGGAAACCTCTCCAGTGAAATTTTCACTCCAGCTAAACTTCGAACGGACCGTGCCAACCTCAATTCATCTTGGAATGATGTTTCTTGGAATAACCGCCCGGAGAGAGGTTACTACACAACTTCCCCAGACTCGCAAGATCGTCTTGTTACTGAGGATGGTTGGCCAACAGAAGCATATATTGAGTTCCTAAAGTTGAACCGGCTGGTTGTTGGCTTTGGCTCCATAGATCCTCAAATGTCAGAGTACAATATCAGCGCCGACCTCGACACCATCTTCCCCTCTGAAACCTTACGTTCGTACCGCAACACCACGTTTGACTCCTCTGGCGACATAACATCCGGATGTCTATTTTCTGCATCCGAAGACACCATAACAGAGTTGACCAATTCATCCTGGGCTGTGTCCATCCCACCAAACCTGAATGTTGGCGCTATGCCTGATCTCGATAATCCTATTACCCAAATAACTAACCTCACATCCTGTGGTATTTCCTCCTGGCTCAATACCTCCCTCGCAAACGCAACCGCAGATCAAAATCCCCTTCCATACGCTGCCTTCGTACATTCTACACTCTGGACTTGGGCACCCGGCCAACCGTTGAACGCTACTTCAAGAAAATCCGGTTCAACGGCAAACAGATGTGCAGGAATATACGTCTCCCCTAATCCCGGCCGCTGGCAAGTAGTCGACTGCGCTGCCCGCTACCATGTAGCTTGTCAAGACTTAGCAAATCCATATCGTTGGGAGCTTTCGGCCTCTCCAACTAATTACCTCTCTGCAGCCTCAGCTTGCCCCGAGCATTTATCCTTTAGCGTTCCCCACACGGCCCTCGAGAATGCGCATCTCCTATCTGCGATGATGAACCACCCCTCCCATCGTGATAAGCCCGACGACCCCATTTTTGTGGATTTGAACAGTCTGGAGATTCCTGATTGTTGGGTCCAAGGCGCAAATGGGACGTGTCCGTATTTGCCGCAAACAGACATGGATAGAACAAGAGTGGTAGTTGTACCTACCATTGCGGCCGTCATTATTTTTGTCTGCGCAGCACTTACTTTCTTCGTGAAATGTGCGGCTAACAGGCGAGAGGACAAGCGAGGCCGAAGGCGACGAATGGTAGGAGGTTGGGAGTACGAAGGTGTGCCCAGTTAAACTACTCTGGAAATCCCAAGAGGAAGGCTTACCGAATGAACACATGCCGCGACTCCAAAATGCTTCTGATGTCGGTATTAAGTGGCTCAAAGTATCCTTGACAACAAGGATCATCGACATGCTATGAAGGAAATTATCAATTGTAATTGGATAATGTACATTTCCAGAGGAGCACTGAACGCTCCAAAAGTCAGTCCAAATGGGAGTATGCTTGTAATAATTCTAATGAAGTGGGTGAACGGTTATCGTCATGGAGACATTGTTCATACCTACCTACTATAGCGCACTGTAGGCTTAGAAAGTCTCGATATACTTACTATTACACATATCTCTATACTTGATTAACCAGGGCATGCCTAGAGCGACTTGATTTTCCTCCAATACCCAACCAGCGTTACGCAAAAACAGCTATAGTCACTTGAACTGCAAGTCGAACAAAAAGGCAGGATTATGCATAATTCCTACAGAAATGCCATGCTTGGATTCTGTATTAGCCGACCAACCCCCATGCAGACGAAAACACAGCCCTGTCCCCTTAAAGTTTTTACATCCGTACCCCACCATCCGCATCCCTACTACCCCTATTCTTTCACTCATGCAACCATTTATTGAGCGACATGCCTCTCAAATGAACGACGTTGCTACGAAGGTCCCAAGTTCTGCATCCCAGGCTTTTTCGATAGCTTGGATGCATGATTCAAACCGGAGATCCTTGTGGGAGTCGGAGAAGCCCATTAAAATTCTCCTTCTAGGAGTAATCACTGGTTCCGAGTGCCCTGTCATTGCCTGCACCCACCGGCTGTTGGTCGTTGTCTACACCACATTTTCTCAAGGTCTTGCCAACTTACTCAACCCTTGCTCCACCCTAGGCCCCACGACCAAGTGGTGTCCTGCAGCATGTCGGAGAAGTCCGGTGGGACCCATTGACAATTCAGATGTGCTGGACTTACACTTGGAGCCCTCTACTGCTTAATCAATTCTTCCAGGATCCAAGTTCAAATCTCTGCTCGGAACCATGACAGATGCACCTGTCGGAACCGATGTGCGGTCACGCGCGTCAGCATGCGTTGGGTAGCATTGTAGAGAGCCTGAGGGTCCATACCAAACGACTGTTTCTTCATGGGGAGCATTAATCCTATGTGCCGTTTCCGGTGACATCACAGACCCCACGCTACCCATACTTTTCCGATTGTCCTTTAAGCTACTTTCCTGGCTTTCATCTGATATGTTTGTGCCAAATCGAATTTCGAATAACGGACACAACGAAAGCCTCAACTGGGCCCCCCCTGTAGGACCATGTGCCACAACTACCGGTGCTGCAGGTCCAAATTGCCCAGCCTCCGGAACCAGAAGGTTTAAATGCAACACTGTGCAGTTTATCGATAATTCGGACAGGCTTCGGGACGACCGTCTCTCTGTACTATTTCTGTTTGTAGCCCAACACTTCTTGCAGGATACCAAGTCATCGCCACAGCGATGAGAACAATACTCGCATGTGACGAGCGGGGGACATGAGCGGTAAAGACGGCTCATAAAGATCTGCAAACATTCGGTGTCATCTCTCCCGACGCCCCACAAACACCTCACCTAAGACGTTGGTTTTTGCAGATGTAAAGCTTTTTGATGACCCTTTTCGGAGCACGCGTAATCCAAAGAGTCTATGCCAATGTCAACAACGTCTTTCTTCCCTTTTCAAAATCACTCTACTAGTTTCCAGAGGATTGTGCTGTGAAAAAACTGCAAAGATGATTAGCTTGGTCAGGTCAAACTTTTGCATGTCAAATTTTGGCATTTGATGTACGGTAATGGCTTCAGGTAGGCCATTCCGTGTTGGCTACGAATAGCTATATTGTACCAATCCTTGCTCTGCGTCAAACGCGGATTTTCCGAAGCTCTAACCTACCCTTCTTTGCTTCGAAAGACCAATGATTTGCTTGCAATGAATCCAGCCCTTTCGGGGCATTTTGAGCAGCGGATAAATCGAGTGACCACGCCATAGACTCGGGAGTTGTATGGGATCCTAGGTCTAGTGCTGCATCCAAAAGACTCATACTCAGAGCCTGCTGAGATCCCCCTTGCCCTGTTTGTGTCAAATGCGCTGCCGAACACAGAGAATAACGATTTGAGGTCGAATGGGCGAAGTAGGGTCGGCCGTGTGAGAATTCGTTCCTCTTTTTCCCTACAATTTCGAGATTTCTAGTGCCATGCGCTGTTAGAAAGTTTGGATTCCCGAGACTAGCTTTTACACTAAATGTGTGTAATTACTCACGGTTATGCTGAGGAGTAATACACTCAGTGATTTAATAGGCGTGGCGATTGTCGATGTCGTGGAAGAGCCAAATAAAAGCATTGAAACAAAAACCGGGTAAGTAATGAAAGCAAGCAGCTCTCTTCTTACTTCTTATAAGCTCAGCAACCAAAAAAAATGAAGGAGTTGACGTATACTAAAAAACAGGTATGCGTCAGCAACGAGAGGAAATGACGCTGAGACCGTACCTGCCTCTTCATTATCTAATAGCCATGCTTTTTGTGGCGGCGAAAATTAGCTTGTCATATACTTTCCTTAATTACGAATCACGCCACTTGAGATGTAGCCGGCACTATCTGATGAACTGTGTTAGACATTTGCCCAATACTCATTCCAGATCAAAATTTCTTTCTCACTTGTCAAAGAACGCCAGGCAACGCCTTGTGGTAATGTCTTATGTCATGTGACAACAAGCTGAAGCCATTGCACCCCACTTCATAAACCTAGCTTGCACCACCCCCTCTCCCAAGAAGGCGGCATAAACAGCCGGAGGACATTGAATGTGCCCACCCGGAAATTATCGTACTCCCCAAGTTTGGGTTGTCTGCTGTATTTGGTCATGCGTTTTCATTTCTTATCCTTTCAAAAAGACCTACGAATTTTCCGGAAACCGATAGATAAGTTTGTTATCCACACTCTGAAAGGCGATTGGGCGACGATCATGTTAACATTAATAGGAGAAAGCGACGCAAGCAGGCCGTTCCAACCTTTGATCAGCCTGATCATGAGAAAAGGGCTCGAGACAACCTTGATAGATGGCCTCAGCCTCGTGAAAAATCGAGCTTCATGGGACCAATACATAGTATTGAATGTTCTCCACAATCCAAATTCTTCACACTCCCAATAGAACTCCGACTTTCGATTTACAACTATGTATTTGGTCTTTGTGAAATATTTCTTGTCACCCTGGCATACCGCAAGTACCACTTAGGCACATACTCTTGCATGAACGACGAACACACTGATATGTGCGAGTGTGTGCTGGGGATGAGATGGTCTGCATGGTCAACATACACGGGAAACTGCGGCGTGCGAGAGAAAAGACATGGCGGTTGGGAAAGACCTGCTGAAGGGTTCTGCCGAGATATTGTGAACTTGATGTTGACTTGTCGAGAATTGTAAGTCGGCTAACAAGAAAGCCTGGATTTTAATTTTCTAAGCATTGGGTTGCATAGAGCCTAATCAAACACCTCAGTTACCAAGACACCGTCAACGTGATATACAACCACCACACCTTTCAGATCAGCCACCCAAATACTATGATATTAGCGTCCATGATCAGACCTAATTTCCTCGATTCGATACGTTCTCTACATCTCAATCTGGAACCTCTTTGTGAACCACTCACAGGAACATTGTCCCACCTTCCCACGTCGTATCACAAACGTTTCAACAACCTTCCTACTCTACATAACACTCTTTCTATAGAAGATTCCCCTGGAATTTGGGATGCTGTATGCGATGTTGTCTCCAATATGAGTGCCTTAAAGAAACTGAGAATCGAACTTGGTTACAGAGCTTTCGAAGCTGTACTCTCCACGGGCATCGCGAACTCAAATGAGACCTTCGTACTTGGGCCATTGCTGAAGATTGGGAGGAAGAAGAGCCTGGAGACGTTCGAAGTAGTGGTCGATTGGCCGAAACGGGAAGATAACATAGACGAAGATCTGAATGCGAGCGACGACGAGGAAAAGTCTTTTGTGTTGACAAGAAAACCAGAGGGATCTCTGGCTATCTGTAAAACTATGTACGAGTGGGAAGATATGAGTGACATGTTTTGGTACTGGGATGGAGGTGGTTCCTAGTCGTTAGCTTACTTGTCCTATCAAATGCTCTTGATACTTGCTTTTCGGAAACCTCACATGACCGATTGTTGTGCTGCGTTTGCTAGCCTATCTAAGATAGATTGCCATAAAAAAAAAAACTTCAAATTCCGGTGGAAGCGTTCAAGGTTGGCGAAGTTAGACGGCAGTCGCTAGTGAGATCGACAATGCTCTTCCAGTAGCATGCATCCTCCCCTGTCGCGAAGAAGTCGGCCACCAAACCTCGCTCAAAAGCTATAAAAAATTTTCTAAATTTCGACCCCTTAAACAAAATTAGATATACTATGAATATTTTATTTGGTTTCTTTACCTAGTTGAAGCCAACGTCGCTAGTGCGAAGTCGATTTACGTTCCCGATAACTAAGTTCCTGAGATTTACGCTGCGCAAGAGGCATCCCTTAGGCAAGTCAACCTTAGATTCGATGATGCCACGATCAGCCATTGCAATGCTACATCAACGACAAAACAGTCCAGTTTTCTATGTGAAATGCACTTGAAAATCGACGCATATCGTATCAACAGCCTTGGCGTGCATGCGTCATGTGACAACAGGCTCCAGCCGCATTCAAAATTTACGAACTTCCTTGATGCCTGCATTCTCGACATTCTTCAACAGAGATCCGAATTTCGACCCAAAATGCCCTTCGGAGCGCATAACTGAGAATCCTTAAGTAACTAAAACCTATATCGATACCTTTAAACATGACCCAGAGACGAGCCCCCCGATACGGCTTAGTGAATCTGTTTCTTTACTTTCCACTTTTACCGTTCATCAGGACCTATCAGCTCATCGTCAAATCAATTGCGGAGTCTGTGCTTAGTACTGTCAAGTATAAAGATGATACACATGCTAATATTTAATAGAAAGAAAAGGGATAAACTCTTACTTCCAAGGTGGCCCCGACCTGTGTCAAAACCCAAATGTATCAAACCTCTAGTGAACAACAAACCTTCGCAATCCAAGTTCTTTATGCTTCCAACAGAGATACGTCTCATAATTTACAATTACATCTTCAGCTTCAGCGACATTCACCTCCTTACATTCTATTATAGTGGTGATTTGGACCGGCAACTGCAACCTCAGTATTATTTGGACTCCTACTCATGTTTAAACACATCTATGGCTGTACACAGTTATATGTGCCCATGCTTGTCAGGAAAATGTTGGATACCGGACGTAAGTCAAGGTAGAACAACGAACAATAGACGCGGTACAGCCGATTGGCCAGACTCTGGACTGAAAAGAGAAACGCGGAACCTATCTATAGTGTGTCGAGAATTGTAGGTTACTCTTGGATGTATCAGCCTCGCTGATTTCTAACGAGAATCTAGCTATTTCGACATCATCGACATCAGAACCAGCTACTGCAACTTCCGAATCGACGACCTCCACAGCACCATCATAGCCTCGCTAACTCAGCCCTATCTCTTCAACTCTATTCGCTCACTCTATTTAAACACCAACTCCCCGTACACAGACTTCACAGGTGGAATATCACATCTGCCAGCCTCATATCGAAAGCACTTCTCTCACCTAACCCCAGATTCTGGCCCCTTCGTAGGGAAGAGGCCCGTGCTGTGGTACGCCACATGCGACGCAATATCCAACATGAAATCTCTAAAGCGTCTACGGGTTCAGCTCTCTCGAAAAGCTTTCAGCATTCTATTGCCGGCACGACACCAATACAGAAGACTACCAAAACTTGTTGTCGATGGAGCCTTTTTGTACAAGCCGCTGCTGCATATCAGTGAAAAGAAAAATCTGGAGACTTTTGAGGTAGAAATAGACTGGGAGGAAGAAGATGATTGGAAATGGATAGACCAAGCAAGAGAGAAGGGAGTTGTGTTTGTAGGCAGAGGCAGATAATTGACTCATGTAAAGCTTGACGGGATTGATGTATCACATTTCCCATTACTATTTAGAACCCGTCTTCAATAGCATATCAAGCAGTGTTCTAATCTACTATGAAGTGTTGTAGCCTAAAGAGTAATATCTTCAAGCCAACAACCAAACTCAAACAGCTCAGATTTTCTCGAAGATAAGTTTACGTGCTACACCCACGCGGATGGGTAAAAGCGTACAGAACTAAGCCTGCTAATGTCAGACGACGGCAGACTTGACTGATTCTTTCCGAAATATTCCCTCCTCTTCAACGCGAACCCCAAACTCCCTTTTTTCCTACATACCCACCCTGCCTCTTCCTCCGGCCAATCAACCTCCACCTCGAAAACCTCTAAATCTCTCTTCCCCACAATTCGCATTAATGGTTCAAAGACAAAAGCCTCATTGTGGACGGGAGCCTCGGGCCACTTCGCATACACTACACGGTTAAAAGCGTCTCGACACAATTGCATTTTTAGCCGTCTTAGGGATGTCATATTTGATATGGCATCACATGCAGCATCCCAGAGTCCAGGGTTTGGAAGTTTTCTGGGGAAAACCGCGAAGCGCTTTGCTCGCGAAGGGGTGTTGGATAAGGGAGGAAGGTGGGAGAAGTGCTGAGCAAAAGAGCGAGGGAAATCGGGCAGCGCAGCTGAGAAACGGTGAGCTGGGCGAAGGACTTGGGCGTTCAGGTGCAAGGAGACGATTGAATTGAAGCGCTGGGGTCTCGCCATTGAGGCTAGAATGATCGTGTTCAGGTCGTCAATCTGGAAGGTGCGATACCTAAAGACGATAGCGACAATATCGTGGTAGCTAAACATATATCAGAGACGTGATACCCTAGATAACTTGCTGACAATTGTAAATTTAATTGTAAGGGCTTCTTTCGAACGGCTCAACTTACAAAGCTCGACATGTCAACATCAAATTTTTCAAGCCCGCCTCGAGAGCCTCTTGCTCAGGGTTGCCTCCCAAGCCCATCTGCTGAACACATGCACACATACGATTCTGAGAAATAGCAGAGGTATCCCAACAAGGAAATGATTGAAGCCAATGCTGGTAAACATTGAACAGCCCACTCTCCAAAGGGTCCTTAGGAGTCCTAAAGTTCAGTAGATGAATCTCGGTTGAGTTGAAAACATAGTCATAGATGATGATTTTGAGTTCTGCTGGAAGGAGAAAGTATTTGGACTGCTGATGGCTGCTCCGATTGGCTTTTGGGGAGAGGTCTAGGGCTCTTGATGTCAGGATGGGCTGGGGGCGGGTTCCATTCTGTCTTGACTTTGTATCCCTAATAATCGTTACTTCTTTCAACCTCTCAAGCTGCTTAACGAGAATCACGGACTTGTATTTGGACTGTTTTCCCGCACCGTGTACCGTTGTAAGGAGCCGAGGCATATTGTTCAATTGATGGCAAGGTATAGGGCAGTAGAGTCGGGCGCAGCGAAGGCTTAGTATATCTGTCTAGATAGCGTTCGCTATAAAAGAATCCGCCTCTGTAACTGACTTTCGATAGTTCAAGCTGTTCGTGCTATGGGATGTTAGGTTGCAAGATATCATGCAGTGATGAACAAGGTGCAGTAGCTGAACATTGAGTGCTAGGCCTAATTGGGAACGAACGATGGCTTGACATGGGAGCCTACGACCCATGCACGTGAACAGACGGGCGATCTGAATTTCCGATGTAAAGAAACCATTTACATGCCCCTGCAGATGATAAACCGCTCCCTTCTCGCTAACGTGAAGGCTAACTTTTCCTTCGTTCTTCTAGTCCACCTCTCATCGTCACCTTCTGGCCAATCAACCTCTACCTCGAAACTCCCCAAATGTTTCTCCCTACCCATTCTCTCCAATGGTTCAAATACGAAGGATTCATTGGAAACACTGTTTGTACCGTTGATAAATAGGACATCTTTAAACCACGCCCGGCAAAGGTGTATCTTGAGTCGCTGTAGAACCGGCATGTTAGCAATGACCTCACACGCGGCATCCCAAGTTCCAGGCAGTTTTGAACTTGCAGTAATATCCTGGCTATCTTTCTTTGGGACCCATTTCGGTAGAGCAGGAAGATGAGAAAAGCGCTTGTAGTAGACGCGGGGAAAATGTGAGAGAGACGCCGTGAAAAGCTCTGGCAAGTCCGTTGCGAATGTCGAAGGCCCCCATTCAGTAATGCGGGCATCAAGGAATAGTGAATGGATACTATTAAACCGTTTTGGTTTTATCATGGAAGTTAAAATGACGGTATCGGCGTCGTGGACTTGGAAGGTACGGTACTTGAAAATGACGTTCATCGCGTCTTGGTAACTAGCATGCGATTAGATCTTTGCCGTGCAGAGCTGAGTCTACGTAGGCCTGATATGGAGAAACTAGGCATAGATCTCGACAAAAAGAAATCCCACAAATTGACTCACAACTGTCGAGACGTAACAAGTACGCAATTCAAAGTTCGATCAAGTCGTAATGTGTCCCTTTGGAAACATGTGCACACTTGATTGCTCTTAACAGCTTTAAAGTGCCAACAAGGATACGAGGCGAAAACGTAAGGGTGCTCTAGTTTCCACCATTCAATGTACGGAGATTTCTGATGTAGTCGTCGCTTGCGAAGATGTAGATTGTGAAACTCGAATACGTAGTCGAAAATCAGCAAGCGAATGTCCACTGGAAGGGCGAAAAATCCAGACTGGGTAGAGCTCCCGCCCATGGCTTTCGAGGTAGGGGTATTGTTTCTCGGTATAGAGATTGGAGACCCCATGCGGTAAATCGTTGCTTGGATGCACTTCTGTGTTTCATCAGTCAAATCATAGTGACATTTATGCCTTCATAATATTCAGACCTAGTATTGCGACCGTATGGTGCCCGCACCCCTATTGTTAGGTCACAAACGAGACACAAGCTTTACGGCATAGCATGAACTGTAGACATAAGCTATCAATTTATGAGTTGAGGTGCGTTGACTTCTTCCGATAGCAAGTTTGAAAGTCGTTTGGTTCAAAGGCTGGCTGTGCCGCTAGCCCACGAAATACGAGCTGAGGGGTTGGAGCCTAGCTGAACGAGCAGGTACCTTGGCGCTTCTGCTTGCATAATTGTGAGCACAACTCACAATTACATTGATATATTCAGTTACTCTAGGGTTGCTCTAGGAAAGCCAGGATTCATATGACCAAAGTTTGTGTATCAATTTGCAGAGAAGGTGTCATATCTATCAAATACAAGACGAACTCCAACCACAAAGGACCTAATAAAACCCTTCAACCCATGTACACAACCCTCCTCATTTTGGAGGAAACTTTGCATGTCACATTTGCTACTCTTCCGCCTTTCTGTAATGCCCTAGAGTTCAACAAATCGGATGCGAAAGGCGTCAGTGCTGG
Organism: Acrocalymma vagum; assembly: GCA_028476805.1. Taxonomy (NCBI): domain Eukaryota; kingdom Fungi; phylum Ascomycota; class Dothideomycetes; order Pleosporales; family Acrocalymmaceae; genus Acrocalymma; species Acrocalymma vagum. The sequence continues at coordinate 61,809 of JAQGEP010000160.1, forward strand.
GCTTGTTTCCAATCGTCGCTATCGCACCTCAGGTTGTTTCTCCGAATTCACAAAATACCATGATAACCAAACTCCAAAATAAACGCCCAAGGTCAGCCACTCGAATCTGCAAAAAGCAGCAAACTTCCAAAGGCGGCTGTCCAGTGTCTCAGCAATCGAGCCATGAAAAAAATACGATTGCCATCCCAAAAAAAAAAAAAAAAGTAAAACGGGGTATCAAAACGCCTGAAGCGTCAACGAACGAATAAAAAATAGCATTAAGTCATATCTTCGACTCATCAGTAATTTTTCTAATGCTTCAATAACCCTGGGCTCCATGTAACTTACATAAAAGGTGTGTCTCAAGCTAGCTTGATATCTAGCTTCTCCATGTTTGCAATGGACTGGGCTTTCCTATGTCTGGCTCTCGGCTTTTCGGAAAAGTTAAATGAAGGTTCGATATCGTCCTCCTCTGAAGGATGCACCCGAATCATTGGCAGGGAAACTGAACTGGAACGATGATGGCGCGATGATGTAGAGGGTGATGTCGGCGACGAAGGGGTGTCTCCTCGAACCCACTGAAGGAGGAAGTGTGCGATCTCAAGGGAGAGTGTGGAAGACATATGTAGAATTCGGATTTATGTAGGTTAAACGGGGAGTAGTAGAAAGATCGTAGTGTTTCGATTGTACAAATGATAAATCTGGAATCGGCCTGTTGGCCTTATTTACTTATACCAACTTTCGAAGTAAGCGTGATGTGTCGAAGAGAGACGACCGCATAAAACAGCATAGCTTGTCCAGCGAACACATTGCGGCGAAGATGCGGCTAAGTCAACCACAATCGCAAGACTAACTCGTTGTGGACCGTAAGCACAGGACGACATGTTGGACGCTTGCTAGAAATGGGATAGGATGGACTTTTCTTAGGTGTGCCGCATATCGCGTTGGTTCGCGAAGTTAGGAGTGAGCGGGGCGCAGTACGGCGTAGGGGGGAATCAGCCACTTCGCAACCATGGCTCATTAATGTCCGACCGAGCCGTCTGAAACGCGACGACCGTATGGGCGATGATGACAGGCATTGGTGTTGCGAATCGGATAATCTTTTGACCATAGAATTTACAAATTTGAAGCATTCTTGTGGGTACGGCGTAGTCTTAGCTGGATCAATGAGGGCGTGGTTTCGCCCTGCCAACACTATACCCATGTGTGGAAAATGTGCGGTGTCTAAATATATGTGAGATTCTAGTCAATCACTAACAAACAGATAGATAAGGTACATTTACCGGACACAATTCCACCCCAGACTTCTCAACCAGCAACAAGCCTCCCTAAGCCAGGCTCCCTCATCCACTCCTATCACGATCCATCCTACCCCCCTCAGCGTCTCTACAATACGCCTCCCACCTCCTTACCAGACGCCCCTCTAGCCTCCCCATTCCAGCAATAACCTCCCCAACAACATGCCTAAACGTCTCCCCCTTCCCATCCCCAACCTTACGTTCCGGCAGCATCGACAGCGCCCTCAAATCCTGCAACGGAACATATGACACCTTATTCTCAAGAGTCCTCGCCCCAACACTTCCTTTTGGACTCAGAAACGCGAGTTCCAGAAAGCGAAGTTGCTGACGTCTTTGGGGAAGAATTGTGCAGCAGAATGCTAGGAAGGTTATCTTGTCAGCGAAGTGGAAGGTGGGGAGGGAGTATATGAGGGGTATGACTTCGGTGTATCTGTTGTGTGTGTCAGTGGATATGTTCAGCTGAGCTTTGAAATTCTTGTTTCATATCCCGTTATCTTGTATGCAAGTGATGCGGATAGGAAATAACGCGCCGCAAACCTGGCCTCTTATCAATCCCTCTAAGCTCCCAGCTCCGAATAAAAATCTAATGATGAAAAAAACGAAACAAATGGAAACAAACATACACAACCCGACACGAACCCACCAACCCCAGAACCCCTAATCCCCTTCTCCCCATTTCATTTCCTTCCACATCGTCAAAAACACGCCCCTCTACTCTCCCACTCTGAACCCACGTTCCACCCGGCTGCGACGCCGCGACGTACTTGCCAACCTCTTGATCAAAATAAACCTTCCTTGTGCCCTCCCTGCGAATCAACACCGTGTGATCGAGCAAAAATTCCCATATCATTCGTCGGAGCTCGGGGGGTAGACTCAGCAGTCTACTTCCAACCTGGTTGTATGTCCTTTGGTGTTTTGCCTGGTTTCCATTGATACTTGGTCCCTCCTTTTTTGTGCTGGGAATAATATCCCCAAGAATGTCGTCAGTGATAGTAGGAGGGGACATAGGGTTAGGACAGGCTCCATTATCTTCTTCGCAAATACTTAACACCCTTTCCCTCCCCACGACCTCCGGCCGCACAAGCCTTGCTTTACTAGCCAACAAGTCTAAACGCTTAGCTCGCCGATTGCACATCTTTTGGTTATAGCGGTCGTATATTCTGATGGGCAGGAGGAAGAAAAACATTGTGAAGTCTTCCATTGCGGAGAGAGTTGTATTAATGGGATTGGTCGCCATGGTTGACTAATGGCTATCTGGCTTCCTACTGCCTCTTTGGCGTATTATGCTGCTTTTCATGGGCAACGATGTTGGTGGAGAGATCCAGGAGGTGAGATGCTTGTGAGTGTTAGTGAATGGGAAGAGAGGAGAAAGACGGTAGAGTGACTTGTACGTGTCACGGCCAAGTTTTGTGGAGTGAAGTTCACTAAAGGTTCGCATTTGTTCGTATTGCGAGATTACTTGGCGATACCTAGCCTCGCCCTGCCTGTCTACCCGTCCCTGTCGCCCCACATGGAAAGATGCCCAGCCCCATCACGTTCAGATGCACTCGGCAACCGACTTCGTACACAACTGAATGCTTGCGCGTTGTTTCTAATACCATTTGAGCATCTTAAAAAAGGTAGGTTCTATCGTCGCTATCATGCATGACTCTCATGACCCATTCCAAACCAATGCAACAACAATGCCAAAAGGGAAAAAGCGGACAACCGTGTATGCTTCATCAAGCTTGTACGCATCGTATCTACATACATACCGCTAGTTAACCTTCAAGACCAATGTTCTCCTCCTTAAGCAACATTCTCCGCCTCCTTACTCTTCTTATCCTCCTTCTCCGCATCAAAAAATAAACTCTCCCTATTCGTCGTCGCAGGCTGAACATTCGGTGGCGCCGTCTTCGCGCTGCTCAACGGAGCATCATCAACGACCAACTTATTTTTTTCTCGCTTAAACTCCTCAGCGCGCTTCAAATCGCCGGGCTCAGGGAATGTCGTGCTCGTAGGAGTCGATGCAGCAGAGCCGCCTCTATATGCGGACCATCCTTTCTTCTTTTCGCTAGCCCAGGCGCCCCATGAGGAGAGGTATGCGCCTGCACTCTTGCTTGCAGCTTGGATATTTGCTTGGGTGTGCGTGAGGTCTGGGGCTTGTGGTTTCCCTGGGCGTCTGGTCAGTCCTGTGGTTATTGAATGGTCAAGAGAAAAGTCATACATCGACCACCAGGGGCACCAGCACCGGCAGAGACACCACCCTCCTGCCCCTGCTGTGCCCTTTGCTCTTCCTGTTTCTTCCTCTGTGCCTCCCGCATAGCTTCCATCTCCGCCCACAAATTATTGAACGCAGACGAAACCTTTTGCTGGCCAAACGCAATGTTTCGGCCAAGCGCTTCTCTCGATCTTTCCAGCCGTTCATCAAGATGCATATCCGCTACTTGCCTAGACGCCACGCCAGAATTAGTACACACACGCTCAAGGTTACCAATTGGAAACGGGATCCAGAGAACAGACTAAGCGTCTTAGTTGTGCTTCGGGAAGGAAACCAAGGGAACTGATGACGTACTGTGCTAATCGTCGCTGGACATCTTCCATCGTCAAACCTCCTGAGCATGGGTGCTTAGGATCAACGATGTCGAAGAGGTGAGAGTCAGTAAACTTGTTCCAAATTCTGAAGTTTTCCGTTTGCATCCAGGCATGCACCCAGTCGTTCGAGAATTCACTCGCCGGATCGCCTTCGATATCTGAGATGAAGTTTTCCTTATCCTTGTTCTTGTCCATATACATCTTGTACTTAACAGAGCTTAGCATTGCGAGCAGATACTCCTCAAACTGCATGCGAATGAATTCCTCGCTACCCGCATAGCCGTGGTCTTTCGGTCGGCCGGGATTTGACTCATCCCAAGTATCGTACACAGTCTGAGTCAGAAAATCTATCCAACGCCTGTCCGGGGTTGATAAAACTAAAGCCTGGCGCAACGAGCTCGAAGTAATATTCACCGTGTGGTCATCAAGATTGATAAGAATGTCACTGTACCGGTCCTTCTGCTGTAGAAGAAGCGAGTTCGTAGAACCCACGATGTACGACTTGGTTTCTTGGTCCGCCAGCATATCCAGCTGCTGGAGAGGGGTATAGGGACCAAAAAGGGAGCCTTTGCCAAACAGTTGGAGTGGAACTCCCATATATGCAAGTACTACCAAAAGCGTTAGCTTGTCCTTATCTGCACGCACCAAAAAAATACTAACAAGACGATCGCTCAGAGGTTTTCAACGAAGTAGGCATAACGAGGCGTTCCTCGCAAGAATTGAATTTAGGGTCTGCAGCGTCTTGAAGGTGGCGAATGAGGCCGGGTATCAGAGAAATAAGAGCAAACTGCATCATGCACAAGCGCTCACAATGGGAGCCGAAGAAGAGCATCTGTGGCGTAGTCAGCGTCCATACTTCTACAGCGCGGGCAATATCTTTACCTTTGGTTGAAGGAGGGCGCACTTTAGCAGAACAAGCGTCTGCCATTTGAACTCATGGATGAACTCGCGAAGCGATATTCCTGTTCACTCTTCGTTAGTACAGCTGCACTCCAACTCTACAAAACCTGCAGGCTCCACTCACCGAAATAATGGTCCATCTCCCCCTCCTGGTTCTTAAGCAATGTAGGCAAGCTCTCCTGGAACCGCTGCATAATCTCAATGTCTTTAAAGTCCCTATTCATGTATTAGACATATGCTCCTGCTCTCATGCGGTATCAAAGATCCACATACTTTTGCGCGAACCATGCCGCCGTTACGACGCCCAGCTGTGCTTTGATGGCGCCAAAATGCTGGGGACTATCACTGATAACCACTACAGCCTTCTGCACAGTACTCCTTGTAACATCGGCCGGCCGATCAATCAACTCTCTCGCGTCCAATTGTCGCGTACACGATATGCCAAACAGGCTGGTCGCAGTGTGTGCGTCGGTCGCAGACCGGCGGAGGGTAAAGTACGAGTAATCTTCCGAAGATCTAAATGGTAAAAGTCACAGTGATCAGCTCATGAAATGATGGGGGGATCTCCCCAGGGAGACGATGTGAAGGGTGTATGCTGGGGGTACACATACGCGTGCGCGCCATCGCTCAGCGCCATGAATGGCAACAATGGCCATTCATTCTCGATGGCAGGATCGGTGCCTTCGTCGACACCCAGCCATGTTTCTACTTCAGGTCCTCTAAATGGCAGCAAAGGTTACATTAGCTTTTGTCCCGTTCTGCTCCTCTTGGAGCTGGTTTTGGGGTCGTCTGCCCCTCATCTGCGCTGCTCTCTCCCAGGATCCCACAACAGCTCTCATCCCCGCGTCAGACTCACCTCGCATGATGAAAATCAACGATGCACACAATGGGCGCAAAGGACGCCATTATTTCTCTGCGGTCGCAGCGCGCGCGGGAGGGGCTATCGGGAACTCGTCACGGTAGGGCAGCCCTCGCAGGCCATTTAGCTGTCGCAGGATCGGGTTCAGTTCGGTTCGGTCGGTTCAATTAAGTTAAGCTTATTAGGTTCGAGAAGAAAACGTCAAGAGGTAAGCAATATAAGCAGGCGTGTACACGATGCAATGCGATAGTGATCCAGGGTCGGTCGTCGTTCGGGTCCCGCAAACGATGCAAAGAAAAAAAAAGGTGCGAGGAGAAGAAGGTGAGGAAAGCAAACCAGAGCTTTCGGCGAGGATACAAAGAAGAGGGTCGGATTCGGGGGAACGTGCGTGCGAGGTGCCTGGAGCTTATAAGAGGGCGAAAGCGCAGACAGGCCGAGGGAGCTTTGCTGCTGTAGGCATTTGTCCTTCACTTCATACCACCGTATGTCCATACCGATGATTTCTTGGTGCGGCTCTTGGCTTGGTCCATCGCCCCATTCGGTTCGGTGATGGACTGCGATACCATCCATGTCAACTCCGTCTTTGCCGTTGTCCGGTGCCCGTCAGCTGCGCCCTCTCACACAGACATTCAAAGGCACAGCACTGCTGCATCCTACAAGTAAACTCGAAACCTCGCGCCTCGCTCAGCCTTACACAACTATGATCAGTTGGATACCCTCTGCAGCTCGGTAATCTCGCCCCAGCTTAAGCCCAACCCAACCGCGTAGATCAGCATAGCACCATCGTTATTAGTCTACCCATTGGCCGGACATTTCTTGCCTGTTTGCTCGTTCCCTTCCCCTGCGCTGGGGCATTGGGAAGATATCGACCAAAAGGCGACAAACTTCCGAGAAGCATACATGTCGATAATGTGCGTGTCGGTATCGGCATTTACTCATCGACAAGTTCCAACAACTCTTCTCCGTCATCTTGGAGGATGATCTCAGATCTACCATATATGTGCATGTGTACATGTGTACGGTACGGTACCCGTGCCTGGCTACCCTTGCTCACTTTGTTGGTTGTACCCCGGGCCTCAACTGGGCAATTGTCCGGTTTTCCTCCACTCCTCTATGTCCGCCAGTCTCGCCAGCTAACTCAGTCCAAGCACCACCAACACCTCGGCAGTTCACATAACAGAGTAAATTCCTTTCTTTGTTCGTGTCATACGTATCAGTTTCTCTATATATCACACCACTCCGCCTCATAAGTAGAAAAGATAAACTTTCTCGTGTGTGCGTCTCCGTTACATAAATGGGTGTTTAGGTGCAAAGTGGAAAAAAAAGTTAGAAAAAGAAATAAAAACAAAACAAGCAGGCGAGCAGGCGAGCAGGCAAGCCAGCGACAATGCAGTGATTCCATGGTGTAGGCTGAACAACAGAAAATAGTGTCCAAAAAAGAAAAAAGAAAATAAAACCAAAGGCTTGTTCCAAGTCCTTCAGTCCTCCCGATTCACCTCGTTCAGGTAACAAAAAATTCCATGATTCCCAACTGCCAGCCCGTCATCGCCATAACACGCCCAGAAATAAAAAACCCAGAGTCCCATGGAACTGACTCGTCTCTTGTCTAACCGGCCGCCTGTTTGTGTGTATGCTCTCAATCCGCTGGATTGATAAAGGGTAATTAAAACGAAATGCTACTTAGCCGACCTCAGGGAGATTTTTTGCACCAAACGAAACCAATCGAGCTTCTACGGTTGGGTGAAATGTAGCATGCTCATGCATGCACAGTATTAGGCCCTGGCTATAATTGAAATGCACTCATGCGCTACTGGGCGCTGGCGTTGCCATTCTCCTCCGTGGCTTGACTGGCGTCAACGTTGTGGTAATCGAGGATCTCGGAGTACCTTCGGGCTGTGTCAGCATTTGCGCTTCTGCCTGCTACTAATACTATCCATAGAGACTTACATCATGATCTTCCATGTGTCCACAGGGAGGTCTGCATCATTGAAAGACCAATCGAACTTCTCTTCTGCTACCGGCTCGTCGGTCGGATCGTGGTATGGCGCAAGGTATGGGTGCGCGAGTGCCTGCTCGGCTCGCACTCGCTTCTTCGGGTCAAACACAAGCATACTCTCCAACAGATCAATAGCTAGACTATGTTAGATTTCCAGAACAAACATATGGTAACAGGTAAAAATGCATTACCTGCTGGCTCGGCGTTCTTGAACTTGTTTGCCAATGGTTGTCGCTCGCGTTTCGGCAAGGATTGTACGAATCGTAATGTCTTGAGGCAAGTCAGCATGAAGTAGTAGATATTTCGGTGAAAGAATGACCGACGTTTTCACTACAGATAGTCTGAATGACATCGTCCGGAGGAGTTCCCAACAGCTCAGTGATAATGGAGAATTGGTTAACATGATCCTTTCCGGGGAACAGCGGCTTCCCCTCGAGCATCTCCGCAAAAATGCATCCTGCGCTCCAAATATCTACCTCGACATCGTACTTTTGCCATGTAAGCATAATTTCGGGCGCTCTGTAGTATCTGGTCGAGACATAGCCAGTCATCTGGGGGTCTTGTATACGGGCTAGACCAAAATCGCAGATCTTAAGGTCGCAATTCTCGTTGACTAGGATATTGCTTGGCTTCAGGTCACGGTGGACGACGCCGGCGGAGTGTACATATTTCAGACCACGCTGAATGAATTAGTTAAAAGATTTTCTTCCCCGCCAGTCGTGTTGTGGTCACCTACCAGAATTTGATACAAAAAGTACTGAATGAACTGCTTCTCAAGCGGTCTTGAGGTGAGGAGACGGTGGAGGTCAGTTCCCAAAAGCTCGGTTACAAAGTAGCTAAGGCAATCAGTACGTAGCGGTTGAAACGTATTGTTTGGGAAGCCTTACATGTCCTCCAGCGGGGAAATGAAAATGTCGCTCAGACTGATAATCTGGCCGCATATGTCAGATATTATTGCTTCCCATTTTCTAAATGACTGCCCACATTTTCATGTCTTAGGTGCTTGAGTAGCTTCAATTCACGATAGGTACGTTTGGAGAGAACCGGGGTGCTAAATGGCTTCATGATCTTCTTGATGGCCACGGCCTGGCTGGTGAGCTGATCCTTGGCCGAACTGGAGCTGGGTTAGTGGTTTGTGATTCGTAGCTGGTGCTGGAGGATTTGTGTACCAAACAAGGCCAAAGGCTCCCATGCCTACCGGCTGCAGATCAGTGTATCTTGACGACGTCAGTCCGTGTGGAAAGTTCAATGTGGGGTTTAGCCGCACCTGCTGGTAATTTCAAATGTCGTGCCGAAGATTTGGGCGCGCACAAATTCAGCCATGGTGAAGAGCTGGATCGGGGATGCTGCGTCAGGCGCGAGTTGGAGCGAGTGTGTCGCGAAGGGGGATGTGGTGTCGTTGGAGTTGTGAGGTGAAGAGTGTTGCGGCCCAGCAGGTTTGCGATGCAGACTACCTGTACAGCGGGCTGGCTATCGGGATTGGATCGGTCCAGGGGTCCGAGCAGGAGGAAGCGATGAGGGAGAAGCCGGGCAGACGGCAGCACCAGATAGTCGGCCGCCTAGAGGAGTGGAATCGGCGCGGAAGAAGCAGTCAGCGGGAGGGAGTGTGTTGCGTGGGGATGAGTTTGCACCGACGCGTGCAGGCCGGCAGGGAGCAACAGAAGGGCCGAGATGGGGGGCAACACAAGGGCGATGGAGACGGTGGCTCGAGGAGCGGAGGTGTGGCTGCGATGCTGATCACTGCCGGGCTAGGGGGGTAGCAGTATTTATATGAAAAGCAGAAGAGCGAGATGGAGGGCGCAAGAGGGGTATGGGGTTTGGAAACGGGAGGAAGTGGTAGGAAAGGGTGGTGGCATTTGCGGCCCACTCTGGCGCCCGCACGCGAAACCTGATGGACCAAATCCGCCTACGTCATCGGCGATTGAATGGCAGAATTTTCCCCATGTTTGCCCGTGCACTGCGACTGCGACTGCGACTGTGCCTGAAGTGCCTTAAGTACAACTCATTGCTCATGTGAGTACAAGTATGTACCTGGGAACTGCCTGTTCCGCGGAGGCTGGCCAGATTCACGCCCGAGTCTGGCTGAACATAAGTGGCTCCCCCTCTTGCTTGATATTTCTCGTGTGGATGCGGGGGGATCTGAGCGGTGCAACAACCTCACTCTTTTGTGGGCTCTCCCATGACAAAACTGCACATACATCATGTACATGTACATATCAGCCATTAGAGCATAACCGTATACTTACAAAACCACCCACTACTGCCCACCGCCGACTGCCCACCGCCCTTTGGTCTCATTGCGGGCCTCTCCTACGCCGGTGCTAGCTGATGAAGTACGTTGGTAGACATGTCGAGCCATGCCGCAATAAGCTCTCAGTTGCTGATGCATCGTGAGCCATTCCCCATCCGACCACGCCCCGATCGCGATTGGCAGGCCCACACATCCAGAAGCATGCACAGAGCAGCTTGAGGATTAGTTATCATCGACTGCATCGAACCAGAGCAAAACCCAAAGCCCAATATAAAGGTAGCCTGTCCCCTCCCTTTTTTTGCCTCCAGAAGCAACGAGAATGAGCGAGCAAGTCCACAAAGGGAAGAGTGAAGAGTGAAGAGCAGTCAACACTCACTGCTGTGAGGATTGCCCGCCAGCCTCTCACATCGCGGAGGACATGAAAAACAACACCCATGCCCATCCAACAATTACCAAATGCGTTTGTTGGTTGCAAATGATTTGAGGCCAGGATAAGGGCCTCCAATTCTGTGTCCTTTCATTTTCTTCGAAGGCCTAAGCTGTAATCGGTTTTGTTCAATGACACCAAGTTTGATGGCTTCCACTGCTGCACTTCTTTCCCGCACGTCACTTCCGGGTTACAGAATATGCGCGCGTCGCTATGGCATGACCATGAGTCGGATCCAAGTTTAAAGCTGTGTTACTCTGGCAGTGCGGCCACGAGGGTGAACGTTTGCTCGGCGCCGCTGGGGGAAAGAGGGGATGCCACCGGCTATGAATGAATCAACACACCCCTGCTCTATCTGCAAGGCATCACGGAAGTTGTGTTCGCCGAACGAGATCGCTGGGCATAGTGAAAGTGAACGTGAACGTGAACGTGACAGAGGGGACGGCTGGCAGATTTGGAGTTCGCTGGGAAGACGGGCCTGTATATCGGCCCAAGGGAATTATGATGCGGAATTTGACGCAGGGACGAGAGCGAGGATGTGGCTATTGGGGGAAAGTGAAAAGGGGGTGTGGGTGCAAGTAGTATGGGTGTGGGCATGGGTAAGTATTGGGGTGTGAGCAAAAAATAACAACATCAACATCACCATCATCATCATTATCACGGTCATCATCGTCACTAGGTATAACATCCGAAAGATGGACACAGGCCCACGATGGTCCATGTCTCCCTGATTGCCATAATTGCCCGTCTGGGCCATGCCAGCGGGCGTGGCGGCGGCGAGGAGCACTCAGCGCCCGGGGGCCCGTGTGAGAAACGGTTCGTGCGTCTGCAAGTGGGCAGAGCAGACTGCGAGCGAGCGAATCCACCGCCTCCAGTAGTCTGCCACTAGGTACTTACTGTAAATATGATACTGTACGATTCCACTACGGGCACGGTAATGTGGAGAGGCGAAAGGCGAGAGGAGAGAGGGGAGTGGAGCTGACCTGGGCTGGGCTGGCCGTCGGCTGGTCTACCGGCGGCCAATATAGGTTGAGATTATTGCGGTAGCAAGACGGCTTCTTAGCGTCGCACAACCAAGCTGGAGCGCAAGAGAGAGATGAGTGTGTACGGAAAGCTGCTCCGGGCGCGCGCGCTTGAATGTGTCTCCGCTGTGTGCCTGGTAGGGGTGAAGACATCATGATGCTCGTCAACCTGCACATATGCTTCTCCAAATGGATGGAATGCGAATGGAGCTGTGCGAAGTGGGTAATCAAGGCCTGAGGCATTGTAATGAAGGCGTCTGACCAGCGGACCGCCTCGTGGCAGCCTCCGGGCGCGATTGGGGGCTGGTAAGTAGTAGTCTAATGAGCAGCATCGGGGGGTGGAGATGGAGATGGAAAGGGTGCTCCTTAATTTAGACATTGGTTCAGGCAGGCTTTCTCCCTTCTCAGCTGTGCTGCTAATAGTTTGTACGTCTTGCCTAGGTTTCCCAGGTGGTAGGTTTCCTAGGTTGCCTAATTAGTGGGTTACTAGACTCGAAGCTTGAAGCTCAAGGCTCACGGCTCCACCCTTCCAGTGCGCCTTGATAGTCAACGGTCCAAACGGGAGCAGGTTTTGACACGAATTGGCACCATTCGCAGGCCAAACAGGGCCGGCCAATTGACTCTGCAAGAGGAAGAAGAAGGTGAACATTGGTAAACGGCTACGGCAATCTAGGGCGGAACTCTTGCCACGGGTGTCGCAGAAGGAGAGCGTGTTGATCTTGGATGTCTGCTGCGCGCGGCCAGACACGGTGACGGTGTGGGAGCTGTCTGTGAATGAGACGAGGAGGAAAAAGAAGAAGAAGAAGGAGACGAATGTGAGCGTGAATGATTGAGGGATTGAGGGATTGAGGGAGACTAGTGCCTAGAAGAAAGTAGAAAGTAGAAGGCACGGAGTACAAGTAGATAATGCAGGAGCGGCCTTGCCCAGTCCAGCTGCAGCAACAGCAGCACCACCATCGCAGCTGCCAAACACAAAACAGGCACCTTGCACGCACCCTTTTATTTTAAATCCGGGACTCATACCATCTACGTACATACAGCACGCTGTACGCTGTACGCTGCCGTGCTAATTCCTGTGGCTTCCTGTGAGTGCCGCTCTTGTCGTCTTCTCGCCGTGGTCTGCTCATCAATGCACGTCTACCACCTAGCAAGCTGGATTTGAGGCTTAGCCACTGGCCACGGCAAACCGCTTGCTGTCTTCCCTTCTCCTCACCACCTACCACCTACCACCGCTCCCTCTCGCAAGCATCAAGGACAGCCGCAACACCAGCAACACCAACGGCAACGCTAGTGACGGCCATTACCACAGCCCACCCTCTCCCGCCATCGCATTCCGCATCATTATTGCTCGCTGCTGTGCCTCTGCGTGCGTGCAGGCTGCTGGTTGCGATCGCCCCCATCGACGTAGCTGAGAGGAGTAAGGCAAGGCACTCCGCCGCACAGGCCTCCTGGAGCAAAGCAAAGGCCCCCGTTCTCCTACACCTACCTACACTACTCACCATCGCTCTGGATCTCGAACCCACCTTCTTCCTGGTGGCCCACGACGCCTCCATCGCCATCGACGCCGCCCCTGCCGCCTGCCCGCCTCGTTCTCGTTGTCGCTCGCCGGCTCTACTCCCGCTTGCCTCGCTGCCCACCGCTGCTTTGAGACGAGAGCTGTCTGGCGGATCGAACCGACGGAAGCGTCGCCGACACCGCTCCCTCAACGTCGCTGCATCGTCACGAGGCCACCCGATTTGAAACTGTCTCTCGCCGCTTTGCCTCTCCGCTGAAGACGACGCCCTTGCGACGCGCTGAGCCTAGCGCTCCATCTTTGTCCTCGTTCGACGTCCCTTTCCCTCCTCTCGCGGCCGCGAGCCGTTGCGACCGCCAGCCACTATGGGTATCTGCCTGAGCACCAACAATGAAGATGTCGAGCAAAAGAAGCGCAGCCAGGCCATTGACCGCAAGCTTGAGGAGGACTCACGCAGGTTACGGCGAGAATGCAAGATTCTCCTTCTCGGTAAGCACAGCTGAAGGCGGGCAAAGCCCTCTGCCTATTCCCTGAACTGTCCTTGTGCCAGCATTCTACGAGCCTTTGAGCCTCTTAATCACAGCTTCGCTCGCATCCTCAATACGAGTGATGAGTGACAAGCGGAGTGGCTAGAGGTTTCCAATGGGGTCATTTGCTAACGCGCGTTTTCCCTTCATATAGGCTCCGGCGAAAGCGGCAAGTCCACCATCGTCAAACAGATGAAGATTATCCATCAAAATGGTTACACCCAGGAGGAACTCGCCATGTATCGCCTTACCATCTACAAGAATGTTATCGACTGCGCCAAAGCTCTCATCGGCGCCATGCGACAATTCGAGATCAAGACCGACGATCCCGGCAACGAAGAGTACTGCAATTACTTGCTGGACTACACCGTCGATCCTGATCCAGAAAAGCCGCTGGACCTGAGAGTTGGCCAAGCGATAACAGCCATCTGGCGCGACCCGTGTATAGCAAAGGTGCTGGAACACTCGAGCGAATTTTATCTGATGGATTCGGCTCCATAGTACGTGTTTTGGTCTCTTCGCAATCCTACCACAACAAGCCTTCCATTTCTATTGTCTCCCGACACTCTCGTTCGCATATATGCTAATCTCAACAAAAACAGCTTCTTCGACGAGGTAATGCGAATAGCAGACCCCAATTACATTCCTATAGAATCAGATGTGCTACGAGCGCGTACAAAGACGACTGGTATATATGAAACAAGATTCACCATGGGCCAACTGAGTATACAGTATGTCACTTCTCTGTCCGAGTGGATCCCCTTGAGGTGCGCTTCGGCTAATGTGAAACCACAGCATGTTCGACGTTGGCGGTCAGCGAAGCGAGCGCAAGAAATGGATACACTGTTTCGAAAACGTCACATCAATCATTTTCTGCGTGGCGCTCAGCGAATACGACCAAGTTCTATTGGAGGAAAGTTCTCAGGTACGCAACACTATATCTTGAATGCGACTAATGGCGCGACTGACTTTGTGCAACTAGAATCGCATGATGGAAAGTTTGGTACTATTCGACTCGGTGGTAAACAGCCGGTGGTTTATGAGGACAAGTATCATCCTCTTCCTGAACAAAGTCGACTTGTTCAAGGCGAAACTGGCGCGGTCACCGCTCGGAAACTACTTCCCTGATTATTCTGGAGGCAACGACGTGAACCGCGCAGCCAAATACCTCTTATGGAGGTTCAATCAAGTCAACCGCGCTCACCTCAACCTGTATCCTCAGTATGATTTTAATCCTTTGTGTAAAATGGATCCGTTTTGCTAATTTTCAAATAGTCTCACACAAGCTACTGACACGTCGAATATTCGATTAGTGTTTGCTGCTGTAAAGGAAACGATATTGCAGAACGCGCTCAAAGACTCAGGCATCCTGTAATCACCGCGCATCCTACCTCCCTCATACACCCCTTTCCCAATTGTCGATGAGGCCACACGTCGACCGCTGTGCATATCGATCGTCTTCAACCTACAACCTCCACCACCAACCATATAATACACGACCCTTTTACGATCACTCCCGATCGTGTCTTACCTAACGCACATTCTGGGTCACGAATCAGGATTTTGGGATATATCATTGCTCTAGCCATTTGTAAGAGCGCAGCATTGGAGTTATTTGGCGTTTGAAGATTCCCTGGGGATTGTTTTTGAGTGCACCTGGGTATTGCCATCATATTACCCTCGGGAGTCGGTTGTTCCTTCATGCCCCATACCAGTTCTTTTTCTTTTGGTTTACCCGTGTCAGACCCTTCCCCTGGATTCTCATATCTCTCTCCCGCGAGTCTTGAAAAAGTTTGGCTGTGGGGGTGTCTCGCATACTCTGGCACTAGTCTTCGGATGCTGTTGGCCAATTTGGAAGTGCTCTGGTCTGGCTTCCATTGGCGTCCTGTCAGGGGGTGCAGCTTGACAGGAAATTGTACGTTATAGTCTCTCCTTACGATGTCCTTTTCTGTGTTTTTCCCGCTTCCTCCACAGGGTGCTGTTGGTTGCGGAATGGCCCGCTTCAAGATTTATATACTATACTTCGACTTTTACAAAAAAAGCTTCATATAAGAATTGGACGGTCGATCAAAGCATGTTCCTGGTATACCCCATGCAAACACGCCCTCGCGAGCCTACGTTCGATTTGGCAAACTATATCGAAGACGTGCGAACCCTGTCATGCATCTGCCACGCAGCCACGTACGGTTAGATGAAACCGACAAACTATTGAAGTTGGTTTTCTTGCTTTCAGTGTTTTCCATCGTGCACAGCGAGCTGTCTTTGCTTATACAGTATCTTTTTCTCGAGGTAGATTTGCTTGCTAACTTACAAATTTGTGGTATGTGGTTTATGGTCCCTAAACTTTTACTGAAAGATACGGTTTAATATCGAAGTACTCCAGTTTCTTTTGAGTTCCAATGGCCACTGATATATGCGAGCTAGGCAAGACATAAGGAAACAATTGAGGATTGAATCAAGATCATTTTCCAAAAATTCAATTGCTCAATGCTCTCAAGTTTACTCCTGTCTTATCAAGCATGCACGATTATGTACGTTTGAATGCTGCTACCTATACGCTACTCTCTCCGTACTCAAATTCCACATGCAGTCCTGACATATTGTACTTCGAGCGCTCCACATTTTTTAAATTTTTATTTTTTTTGGCCTTTTTTAGGCAATACACGATACATATCACAAATATACACGCACGCCCTTCGTTTCTACTTCGTAGACGGGAACACTATCCGACCATATTTCATTAGCCGTACCAATGGTATCTCTTAACGGCAGTCGATGCCTCCATTGGCGTCGGGCTTTTCTGCTTTTCTGCAACGACGGAACTGCGAGCCATGCGGTGTATGTGTTCCGTTTCATGGTGAGCAGGGGTGTGGTGTTTGGGAGGCATACCGTGCTGGGGGGTGTTTTCTGGGCGCAGGTAGATGGGGAGGGGTCGCACGTGTTTGATGGGGTGGGGGACGGGGATGAGGGATTGAGTGGAG
Source organism: Acrocalymma vagum (assembly GCA_028476805.1). Taxonomy (NCBI): domain Eukaryota; kingdom Fungi; phylum Ascomycota; class Dothideomycetes; order Pleosporales; family Acrocalymmaceae; genus Acrocalymma; species Acrocalymma vagum. The sequence goes on from JAQGEP010000160.1 coordinate 78,136, forward strand.
GAATTTGTGGTTGCGAAGGGGGTTGAGTGAGCTACCATTTTGATATTTTCCGCAAGAAATCTCTCTCAAAAAAGGGTGTGGATAGGAGAAGTAAGCATAAGACCAAAAGCGAAAGCTAGGAATCGGACCCGAATTATTGTCAGTCGGTTGCTTCGTTTGACGAATACGTTCTCCCTGTGCAAGCAAGCAAGGAATCTTAACTCCGCCGCGAAGCCCAGAAAAACCGTGGCACACTGCACCGTACCTCGTAACGCGCAACGCGTGTCTACATACTTAGAAACATTGATATAAGCAAGTAATCAACAAGGCCTCGAAACACGTCACCGTCCACTCCCCAAGCCAAGAACTACTCCATCACCGTCCAAGCGTTTCAACTCACCTTGAAAAGCAAACAAACCGCACCCATTGCAACCAGTCACACATGCGAAGGATTCAGCACAGTATCTACCGTATCTACCTGCCGTAGATATATGATACATGCCGGGCGGCGGCAGCGTATGCGTGTGCGTGTGCGTGTGCGTATGCGCTTGGGCATACAACTAGCATAGCAGAGTCTATACGGGGAGGAAAGGAATTGGAAAGGAATTGGAAAGGAAAGGAAAGGGGAAAAAGGGTAGTCTAGTCAGCGTGCACGGGGCGGAGAGTAAGCAATACGTTTGCGCAATTGAGCAAACAATGTGAGCGCTGTGCCATTTTGCCTAGACAATTGCATTGGCATGGCTTGGACCCTGAGTGGACTGTACGCAGCAGGATGAGGATGTCTGGAAGGGCGATTAGGGCGATCAGGGCTCAGAGATGAGGTGGCAGGTGAGGCTCTGCTCTGTGGGTTTGACTTGCTTTTGGCTGTGGTTTGGGGTTGAGCTCAGCGGTGATGGTGGTGATGGTTTGGGGGTTTTGGGGGTAGTGGTGGGGATACCTAGTAATTACTAAAGTGATGGAAGAGTTGGGTGCCCGTAGATGAATGGATTGGCAGGAAGAAATGACGAGCATTTAGCCTTCACCACTGAGATTTTGCATGCTCAGCTGGCCTTATTAATCTACCAGGCTTACAACTTGCCCCAGCCATTTTTTTTTCCTTCGTTGCTTTTGGTGGTTGTGTTTACCAAACACGTTCGACTAACAGACTTGCAGCATCTCCCCACACTATCAAGAAGCGCTCTGGATCTGGAGCCTTGTGCTCTTCTGCGCTGCGCATACTCTTTCATGCTGCGTGATCGTATTTTTGCTTCTTTGATAGACGGACTCTACGTCACGCGGACGCGCTATGAAACGGGCGCGGCTAGGGGTGTGCAGTGCGTACGCCGTCTACCTGGAAGGGCGAAGAGTCGATGCAAAGCACAGCTGTCATAGACCTGTACTGTACAACCCTTAGCCCTCAATCATGTGTTTCTTTGCGTGGCACTACCACCCAATGAAAAATAATGCTGCCATGCAACTTGAGAAGTACAACTTCACTTTTCTTGTTCTATGGGACAACAGCGTCATAGATAACGCAGCGTGATATGTTCTGATATGAAGAAGCGAATGCGCAAGAGCCACACGCACGCGGCTCGGTGACCGAAGAAAAGGCTTGTTACTGTGCCCTGCTGCGGATGGCGCAAAAACGTATCGTATCGTCTCGTATCGCATTGCAAGGACATGTGAGCATTGGTCGCATTTGTATGGTCTCCGGAGCGCTTAAAAAAACGTTTTGTCGGGTGACTTTGCTTGTGTTTTGCAAATGGAGGGTTTGCGGCCAGGCCCCGTCTTGTGTCTCTCGCCAGTGTGCTCTACGTGCAGTCAAACAGACCTGCTTTGAACCCTGCAGTGCGACCAACGACATGTTGGGGCATCGTGAAGCGAATACGATGACGTGAGGTTTTATGCTGCATTTTCTCTGCGTGGGGTCGCATCTAGTCCATCAGCCAGGCGAAGCAGGCGTCCAAGCAACGCACAAAGGGCAAGAAGTTTTTGCTGATGAGTGATGATGATTAGTAGATGTTAATGGATGGAATGTGCGTATATGTATTGGATGATTAGGGGCGGGTATGCGGCAGCGGGGGCGGGCGCTGGCTGAGGGTCCAGAAACATCTATTTTTTTTTTTGCTTTGGTTTGGGGGACGGGGTTGGTTGTGGAGTCTGCCTTACGAGCGGAGAAGGGGAGGGGGCGTGTAAAGCGTCTGTGTAGTGTTGGGGTTGGAGTTGGGGGTTGTTTTCCCTGTACAGATGTACAGATTATCGTATCTGTGTTTTACTGCGGGCCTCGCCGACGATTGTTCTTTCTTTCCTTGCAGAGAGCCAGGTGCGCTTTGTAGCGGGCTTTGTACGATAAAGATCAGGAGATATCGACGCACTTGTTTGGATAGGGTTTCTCGGTGGACGATGGGCGTGCTGCTGTTGTCGCCCTAACACTTCTCCAACTTCATCGCTCACTACAGTACCGATTTAGGAAATAATAGTCAAGCATACACAAGCTATACCACATGCTAATGCCCAAGCCCATCTTGCCACCCAACCGCCCTCACCAAGAAAACATCCACACACTGTACAACCCTCCCTCCCCTCCACCATTTCCATCCAAGCCTCCCAAACAAGCAAAAGCTCTCCACCCACAAGCACTCCCGTAAATTACCAGCCCGCCCCTTTCACAGCAGCGCCGAGAACAACCAAGCCTGCCGGTAGATACCCCTCCGCATTGAGCCATACAAGGAGAAGTAAAGCATTACCGCAACTGTAATCTACATTCTACCAGCAAGTACATTCCCAACGCCACATTTTGCAAAGGCGCTGGATATCGTGGAGTTTTTCTATAGATGGGAGAATGTTGTAGCAAAGACGTCAAGTGAAAATAAGCTTGGTGATCTCCAGATGCAGGGCGGGGCCTGGAGCGGAGCATCCCGGAACGTGCGTCGGGAATGGGGTAGCGGAGGCGGACGGACGGCACGAGATGGGTAGATGCTCCGGGACAAGCATCCTGGGATAGCAAGTAGTTCCCCTGGGGCAGTGGAAAAGCTAAAGTGTTAGTTAGAAACGCGTCATGGGGAAAGTTGCTTGTTTAAAACAAACATGGTGGCGAAGAAGGGTAGTTCTTCTTATGGGATTTGGAATGGCGGTATCACGACAAGGAGCAATTGAGAAAGCAGTGGTTGCCGGAAGAGAAACTTTTGTCATTTTGATACATATTTGTTGGCGGCACACGTAGAAGTAAAAAAGGTGAAAAAAACCAGCCAACGCCCTCCACAAGATTCCGGCTTAATTGAGGGTTTTGTAGTTATATATAGTCATGAAGCGAAGAAAAGAAGTCGTAAAAGTCGTGAATGGCCCTGGCGATCGGATGGATTATTGATCCCCTACAATCTGTCCCACTCATCAAGGGCTAGTCACTCAATTTGGTTGAACCCGAATATCCCAATGCAATTTTTAAATGTGGTCGCTTGTCTAGTTCCTGTTGGACAAGAAGCCGCTCTTTGCGAATTCGCTCATCGCCTTAGCGGACGTCGGGGGAACCGTATGCTTTGTGTTAAGCGTAAGAAAAGCTGGAATCTGTGGCTGATTCTCCGATGAAGAGGAAGACTTTCGTGAAGCAACAGATGACGCGCTGGCAACGCCAGCGTCACTGCCGGCGCTCGAGACGGAAGAGAGCGAGTTGTGACGGGGGTGTGGTCGGTTGGAAAGAAATGGGTGAGGAGCGAGCTTGGACTCGGGGGATGTGGCTGAATCATTGCCGTTGACGGTAGTCTTGTTGACCTTTGGGTTGAGGGAAAGGAAGGCCGTGGGGAAGGCAATATGGTAGGTGGGCTTAGTGGAAGACATTGCGCCAGGTTGGATGGATTTTGAGTATATATAACTTGAAGTGGTGGTTGGAATTGAGGCGGGTATTAGAAGAATGATAGACTTGAAGTGACTTGCTCGACGAAGTGAGGGAAGAGCAGCCAGTGGACTTTATATGCAGTAGAACGGGCAGAAAGGAGTAGACTATGTGCGTACTGAGCCAAGCCTACTGCGGTGGTCCCGTGAGTTGCAGTCGGATGAATGTGGGATAGTTTCGTGTGTCAAGTGACCTCTGTAACGGGATGGCCAAAGCGTGTTTACCCGCCGAAAGCAAATTACCAGGGGATTTATGTTGGCGGAAAAGCTTTATGAGAGGCTTGTGCAATGGGAGGAAGATTAGACGTCCCAATTCCTAAGAGAATGTGGAGCCGGGAGTTGCAGAGTGGGATGTACGGGGCAACCGCAGAGCCTCCGTTTGAAGCTACGTCTGTGCGCGGCGTTTGGGGGGATCGTCAACAGGCCAGGAGGTGAAGTGCTTAAAGCTAATGTTGTGCTTCTTGATCCAGTTTACGTGGCGACTAGTGTGTGAAAATGGTAGCCCAAGATTCTTGGTTGTGTATCGTACTCCGAATCCAGACCAGCTGTTGGCTCGTCCGTGTTTGGCAGGGTGGTAAAGGCAAGGGGAACTCAGGCCGATAGTGTTTTACTGTGTTTGTACCTGATATGGCCGGAATGCCTTTGCGAGAGTTCCAGAAATGGTTTTGAAATATTGGGTTTGATGATCGATAGGTGTTTTGAGATCTCTTGGTGGTAGATCGTTAGCTTGGCAGGTTGGCAGGTGTCGGCAGGCACGCGGCGACAAAGGGCGACACAGGAAATTAAAAATTTAGTGAGATGAGTGGGATTGAGGGGGACAGAGAGCAGGAAAAGTGGGAAGTTGGCTGCTTTTTAGATATCGAAGGATGGCTTCGGCTCAAAGGGTAGTAGTCGGATTCACAAGAATGACTAGGAATAACTAGGGAGAAGTATTTCCGAGGTCCAATTTTGGTCAACACCAACAAGTAAACAACCTAGTAACGCACAAGATCAGGTTATAAAATAATGGGGAGCCCTGGATCTCTGAGAAAATTCGGCTCTTACCGCAGCTCCCGGTCAACGTGTGTGCTTTTTCTGAACTTATGCACGGCCTAATTTCCACTTGGAGGCGCCGGCTAGCATGCGTCTTAGTGGACTAGATTTTAGTAAAAGGAGCACGTTGGAATATCCAAGTGAGTGTTTGGCCGTGGGGTTTCTTGTGACACTGCAGTGTGAGGGAGGACGAAGAACGGTGGAACATTGGCTGCTGGCCTACCGGCGCCAGATTGACAACAGTAGGAGAGCACCATGCTGCTTGTTTGAGTGGGGAGCGTGCCACTGGTCTACGTAGTAAGCCTAGTGAAGACGCCTCTTATTTTGTTTGCCCCGACTGCATGTGCGTTTCTGGGGATTTCGTTGGGCGGTGTGTCCATGTGAGAGGAGATGTGTATGCGGGGGGGCAGAAGGGTAGCGAGCGAGCGGTTGCGCCGGCGGCGCCCGCATAGACCTAGTCGCTGTGTAAGCCGAAGGTAGCCTAGAACAAGAGTGAATGAAAAGTGGGATCCTCATGCATCGTGCGATGTTGTGATATGTGTGATGGCAAAGGCGAAGGAGAGGGTGCATGGGCATCGACTTTGATAGCATCAATTCATGGCTGATCTTCTGCACTTTGGCTTCATGCACCTTTTCTCCGGCTGCAGGCCTGCAAGTGCCTGCTTCGCGGCCTTAATCACCCGCCAAGGTAGGTGCGTCCCAGAAGCAGTAGATGCCCAAGATGGGTCGCACAAAACAACTCCAAACCAACTAAATTTCAACCACACGGTGACCAGTGACCAGTGACCAGCCTAGGGCAATTCCCCTCCATTCCACCATCTGCTCTCTCTCTCCTGAATGATAGGCGTCCCTTCGCCATACGCAGCACAGATATGGTCTCTTCACCCTCACCTCGCCACGCGCGTCTGGCACACCCACTATCATCCTCGGTCAATCGGCTACTACTACTACCCTGCGCTGAGCGGAGCACCGCGGGATGACTTGTTTTGACCGGGCTTAATGGACTCAGAGAATGCTCGCCTTATCTCGCACCTCAGGACTGTCTTACCTGTGTTCGACCTCTATCCCAGCTCTTTCAGTGCCCCACCGAATCCACCTCATGTCGCACGTGTGCCAGAACGAAGGCTCCTTCGGGCCAGCAATTGGACCTTGCCGTGGGGGTTTTGATTTCACGCTAGCCTTCGAATACAGCATTCTAGGATTGCTGCCCCAAGCTGCCTTACTGCTACTCACACCTGTGCGATTCGCTATACCCTTCGGCGCGGACGCAATCGGGTGGCTCAACGCTGCTCTCTAGGATGTGCATGGATATTCGCTTTCAGGATGCTGGAAATGCTTATACTTGGTGAAAGGCTACGAATATTTGCTATGCACTATCCTCGGTATCTCTCATGGCCATATCGAGCAGGATTGAAGCACACAAGACAAATTTGTGCGTAGCGGCTGCCTGTCTCTTTTTTTTTTTTTTTGGCCTCGCTCTCAATCACTGCCTTGTCGGGACTCGAGCACGCCAGAGCGGTATGCCCAAGCCACTTGCTGCAGTTCTTTCTGCTGATCCCACTCCTATGTGATACTGTCCGCTTACGCACCCTGCGCTCGATGGGCAACCCTGCAGCATAGATGAATTTTACTGCCATTTATACCCCCCTGCTAGGTTTGTCACTCGTACTAGAATCGATTGATTACCGCAGTCTTCTCCACTCGAACCATGGCCGTTGACTTCCTCCGGAAGACACCATCGGGGGTTGGCAAAGGCTGTTCTGGTAGCTCAGTGGTCTTCTCCGCACGCGTTATCATAAAATCCTCAAGCTCGTGGATCTCCTTGATATGAACAAGGGCTTAATGTCTGACGAATGTGTGTTGTCATCTTTTTTGCAAAGAACAATGGGCCCTCGTTCAAGTTCAATACTCTAAATGGGTCATTGTTGGCTCTCAAATTAGGGGCTATTGGCATATGGAGAGGACACAACGCGTATTTGTATAAGTTATAGTTATCTTTCTACCTGCTTTCTGCAAACAAAAAAAGGCCTTTGGTAGTCGTCGAACCTATAGCAGCTGGAATGATCGCCATGATTGTGGGTTTAGTGGTCGATCTTTGCTCGAAGGTGGATCCTAGTTATCTCGGTTTGGCGCCCGTGTCCGTCCAAAGTATCATTTCCTAGTACTAACACTGTGCGTGGTGATAACGTCACCAATGAGGCAGACTCACCACCCTCTTGGCCAGAGAAACTGCGTCTATCGTTCCAGGATATTGCTGCAGGCTACAGCGAGGGATCAGGACTGGCTTTGAATGAGATCGGCCTGGAAGTCGAGGCAGGTGAGAAGATCGGGCGACTTGAGCGGACCGGATAGTGGCAAATCAAGCTGGAGGCTCTTCGCCAGTATTTTCGGCTTGCATAATCAACAAGAAGGCGACATCCTTGTTAACGGGATACCTATTGAGGAAGTGCCTCTGCCAACTGAAAAGTCGAGAATAGTAGCTCTACCCAAGAACCTTTTTCTGCATGGTACAGTAGGACTAAATCTCCCTCCATGGAATATAGATTCCGGCACTGCTCCAAAATATGACGTAAATTGATAGTCTACCCGACAAACTGTACGCTCCATCTGAAGGAGAGACACTAGGTGTAACCATGGATGATGCAGATAGCCATCTTAGCCAGGGCAAAAGGCAACTGTTCTGTCTCACCTAATCGATTCCCATGCAAAACTAAATCGTTCTTCTCGACGAAGAAACTAGCAGGTATGATCCAATCCCCCATCCTTGCCCTCTTAATCCCCGAGCCTAACCCAGATTCTAACGTGGACGCAAACCGACGCACTCATGCAGCGCGTTCTCCGCGTAGCCTTCTCAAACCGTACCGTTATAGCCATCACAAATCGACTCGACACTATCCCCGACTCTGAACAAAGTGGTATTGAATGCAGGAGTGATTTCAGAAATCGGCGTGCCAAGCAGGCTTATGCAAACTGACGGCGGCCGTTTCAAAGCTCTGGTAGAGAGCCAAGGCAAGAAGTAGCGATGTGAATGTGGATTCTCCGGTGAGGTAGGTATCTGTCCAAAACAAAGCGTAGAACTAATTAGCTAGCAGCCGCGTCGGACACGGGAGATGCACGCAGGGTGCGGAAGGTTGGGCGGAATAGCGGTGAATGTGCAAGTTTAGTGTAGTGGGCCAAGTGGGTCTGTTGGCTTATGGTACGTACGTACAGTATTCCTTTCGGACAAATGGACTATAATCTCTAAGGGTGATGCGTTAATGTGTAGAGTCGGTCTAGATGGGGAATTTTGCTATGTTTGTGGTGTTGGAGTGAGGTGGATGGAGACGTCAGGTCACGGACAAATTTTCCTCCACTATCTGACCGTATAGCACGATCGAGGCTGAACTGTTGAGCTGCAAAGAGCATGCGCAAAGCAATTGAATGATCTGGTTTTCCCCTTACGCTCTACTGATGTACAAGGAGTGCAAAGGGGGAGGAAACAGTAGAGTTTCCATCCTCAAAGCCACCTAACCCACCTTTTGCACTGCATACCTTCGCGAAAACCGGGAACGAGATCTCTGAGAAAAGGCGAACGATTTTCAAAGTGAGTTAATTCTAGTATGCGAGACACTACAGCTCTTCTCTAACAGACTTTGCAAGGGTTCGAAATCTAATGTTTTTGGGCTCGGTCGCACACATCTTGATCAAGGCCAATGCCAACACCACAAAATTTCACTACACCAAGAATTCCATATCAACACACATCTCAACCACTCACAATGAGGTTCTCTTCGCTCCAGCTTGAGAGCCCTCTTCTGGAAGTATCACTCACAGCATGTTCCAAAGTCCTACCGACCAACAGTCTCTCACTTTGCAGAGCGCAGGCAGCCAACCCGATTCGTTCAGCATCTCTCACCACCATGGTGAACCCTTCATTGTAACTTCATCTTCACCCATCATTATGTTCATCATCACCACTGTATCAAGGCGTAATGCCCCACCGCAATTTCCCTGATTATAAAAACCCTCTGTCCCTCCGCTCTCCCACCGACTTAACCAACTCCAACGAACTCACGACAGTTCGACCGGGCCAGCAACAATAGCAACATCGGTCAACTTCAAGCTCCACCAAACATGGCACAAAACACTTCTGCAATCGGTCAAGGTAAGCACTCCACGGTCAGAGATCACTCTCTGAACAACCTGGTTGATATGCATGAAGGTGCGCATGTCCGCCATGCTCTTACACCATACGGCTACCTATGGTACTCTCAACCTCCCACCCCAAACGCCATGGGGAACGTGGCTCCGGCTCCCAATGAAGGTAAGAATACCAATTCGACCACTTCGCCCAACAACACCATCGACTTGGATGAAGGCGCTCGCCAAGCCCCTCTTCCAACCGACAACACTCAAATTCCCACTACAAAAGAGATGGGAGATCAGGAATCCTCTGTCAATGAAGGTAAGCATATCAATTTTTCTCATTTCTTAGAAAAACATCGACGATGTGGATGAAGCGCCTGCCAAGCCCTTCTTCCACTCGACAACGTCTAAACTTGTGCTCCAGAGAACAATGATGCAGTTGTCGATGAAATTGTCGAGTTACCCTATTCTCATCTAGCTCTCAACAACACATTCAACTCTCCTGAGGGCAAGGATGAAGAGATCAAGAAAGGTGAGAGCATTACTGCATTCGTACTGCGGAACGACGTCGCTGAAATGGCTATAGGTATCCACTACTTTCGTCTGCCGATCAACGAGTATCATCTATGGAATGTCAAGATCATCGAGAACATCAGTTCTGGGACTCCCAGAGATGGACCGACCAACCCGGAGATCAATCCCTTGAACAAAGCCACCGATACACCCCAAGGTGCCGGTCACATCCTTGACGATATGAAGCAGCGTCCCAACAAGGGTGCCGTAAGTTACACCTCCACTGCCACTTTAACCCACGAACATGAATTGACCATTGCGAAGGGCCTTCTTGAGTTTCCCAGTGAGATCATCACAGAAGTCTGCTCGTATCTCGACATCACTGGAATCGGAAAGTTGCGTATCCTGTGCCGCAAACTGCACGTCGGTTCCTCCTACGGATTCGCCAACTGCATCAAAGAAACCAAGAGGATCTACCCTACCCGCGCTTCTATCAACAAGTGGCTCGGCCTTGTTGAGAACGCCGCAATTGCCGACGCGATTGACAAGGTCACCGTTGTAGGCGAGACACTCCTGCAACCACAGTTCGGATACGAGTACAGCTGGAACTCTGGCATGAAGACCCCTAACGCGAATGTTAAGCCTCGCGACTTCTACGATCTTACGAAGATCATTATGGCGCACCAGAACCTGGCCCGCAACGTGCACCGCTTCATTGTCTCAGGTACATTTCGCAAGCGCCTCACCATGATCTTCTCCAAGCTCAAGAACTTGAAACTTATCGAGATCACGTTGCTGGCTCCTGGTGAGCATATTCCTGAGTGGGTTACTATGCGTCGCTTCAAGGCATTGTCGTTCTATAAAGAGGACTTGGATACTCAGTCCCTCTTCTATGGAAATATTCTATACGACATCAACAAGCGCAAGGTCATGCTCTATGAAGACGAGTTTGGAGAGTGGATGGAAGATGATGGCTTTGGAGAACAGTCGACTCCCTGCCAAGACATCTCCAGGGCCGCAATCAATTCCGGAACGTCGGCAACCATTCGCCCAATCTTCCGAGACATTCTGGCTCGTCGCCTCCGTCTTCACTATGCAGCTGAATCACGCGGCATGCTTTGAGCAATCTGTTGCTTCTTTTCGGAAGGCTCAGTTGTTCCTGGGGTTTTGCATTCGGGTGCGAACTTTTAGGCGTCGAGAGTTTGATGGAAGGAGTTCAATCGTTCTGGTGAGGTGGTTTGTCTCAATTGCTCTATGCCCCACGGTATAGTAGGTGATTGTTAACTTTTTCTGGTGGATTGTGCCCTGGTTATGTCCTTGAGCACATGTGTACGATATTGGAGGAGATAATGGTTTCTTTTGTTTTTGCGATTCATATCATGGAAGGTCTCTTTAATAATACAACAACTGACCTTGGAGGCTACTTCCAAATTTCAGGGATGGAGAGATAAGCGGTTATATGCGCTGGCGAGGTTACTTAATCCTCTCCAAATACAAATTCTCTCCAGTTCTTTCCCAATATGTTCACTCCTTCGTCCAAGCTCCATCCTTTGATTTTGCATACCCTCCTCACAATATCTTCCATCCTCTTATCCATCTCATCGCCTGCAGTGTGCAAGTCACTCTCTACAAGCAGTCTATTATCCGGTACCGTGCGGATCATTTCTTCGAACGAGCGCGGGGTCTCAGACTCCAAGGCATCAGAGAGATTTATCGCAGTGCTGAATGATGCGTAGATTCTAACGGGTATAGCCGGGTTCAAGTACTGTTTGTAGTTGGAAGGATTGCCAGAGTACGAGTGGAGACAGATGCGTGGAGGGTACGGCTTCAAGGAACTGTCTTTACTTGAGTTATCAGAAGCTGAAATATCTGCTTCAACAGATGGATGGTCCGCGCCACGCTTTTTACGCTCCCGTTTACTCAACACTTCTTTCTCGTGACCTTCCCATAGCTCTTTCAGAGATTCGAAAATCAAGCCATGAGCTTGTACTCCATGAACACTGACTGCCCGGTTCATCTCTGCTGCCAATTGCAGCTGTCTCTGAAATATCTTCTTCTGGTGCTGTTGCTGGCACCTAAAAGGTGTCAATCTTCGTCCTTCTCGTCCTCCAGGTGTGAGAGTGTCGTTTCGCTTCTTCCATGAATCTGGAAGCCAAGCTTCTGGTATCCGGAAAGAGCGGTCAAGTCCAATTTCGCCTATAAGTGCATATGGGTACTGCTCCAGGTACTTTCGAGTCTGAGCAAGGAACTCAGAGAAGGATGTAGGGTTGGGCAACGATAAGAATATCTGTCTGTCTTCTTCGCTGGGGCTATCCCTAGACGGCTGGAGGACTTTTTGGTAATGTTTGATCTTGGCCTCATCCTTCAGCGGTCCTTTATTTTCCTGATTTTCTTCCCCAATACCCTCTTCGAAATACACCTGATGCGAAAACCAGGGATGCCAACCAAAGCACGGTACTATGCACTCCTCTGCAGTCCATTTGTCTTGCTCGGATGATTTGATACCATGCTTGTCCGCTACATGCGTTACGAGCTCTTGATCTTCTGCTCTGGTAGCCATTACTGTGAGAATCCGCGTTTTCATAGTTTGAATCGCCGGTATACTTGACATTGTGTCGGTAGGATGGCAATGAGCATCATATACCCCAAGATGCCAGGGAAACGTGTCATTGTCGCTGCCAGCAATTCCTGCCATTGTTTTCGTTATGCTCAAAACGATGCAATGAGAGTCGATAGTACAAATTTGGGCTAACGGTTTTTTCGTGTAGAGACTGTCTGGTGTCTTAGCGATGACGTTGAAGTGTAATCGGATACTGTTCCTCTTTGGGCCAATGCATCTAAGCTCAGACTGGTTAGGCAGTTTTCTTTTTGAACCGTCCTACCGAGGACCAACCATATCCTCGGGCGCTTACACTCCTACTTCTCCACCTCTCCTTGGGTCTGCAGCTTTCTCGGCCGTACCTGGCAGTCAAGGCATACAGCGTCTTTCGATGGTTTGCATTGCTGAATGAATATACAGGCCTAGCCCGAATCATATCGCTCAAAGCATCTCTCTGAGCGACAGACAAAAGGTTTCTGGCAATATGAGAGTAATTGTTTTTCCCCACTATGCCTCTTCCCAAGAATTTGCGATCAAGCACACTGTCTTATCAAGATTTTTGCCATCAGCTAAGGCTTCCCTACACAGTACAAGGCATAGCTTTGACCTGGCAAAATCCAACAGGACGTAATCTCACTCCTTGCAGTTACGCTTTTAAGTTTAACATACGCTGGGAGCCTAACCTTGAACATGCTCAGACACGGCCGATCTAACACCAACCTGCTGCACACATCTCAATTGCTACTGAATGTGCCGCTTGATCTAAATATTCCTCTTTGATGTCTTGCCCAACGCCTGTGCCACATGTAGTTGCACTCCAGATATCCAGAAGCCTTCCAGATCTCCAGGGTTTGGAGCGGGTAGAGAACGATGGCGGAGCAAGCTCTAATCCAACTTACTCGGCGAAATAGAATAGAGTAGTCCGGCAATATCCAATTCTCCGCTCGCGTACTCGTACCCCTCTTTCTTGTCTCCCCTCTTCGGATGCCGTCAGCTTCAGGTCCCTGAAATGTATATATATGCATGAAGGATAATCCTGTGTATTCTTTGCCGAATCTGTTAGTGTACCAAGCGAAGTATTTGCCTGCATAGGATTGCAACCACGACCCGCGCTAGTATCCTAACGGTTATAAATACACCCGTTACCCATCTTCAGGATCCGTACTTGGTCCTCCATTTGCTACGGTACCTCGGCTTTTTTTACTATCTTTAGGCGCTTCCAACCTATTTCCCACAAGTTTGATCCACAATGACCGGCCGCCTCGCCAACAAAATCGCTGTCATTACCGGGTCCTCATCCGGAATCGGACGTGCCACTGCCATTGCATTCGCAAGGGAGGGAGCTTCAGTCGTGTGTTCAGACATCCGCGAAGAAGCACGCGGCGACGTCCCCGAGCAGTCCAACTTAACCACCCTACAAGAAGTTCAGAACCTCGGCCAAAAAGGAATCTTTGTAACATGCGACACCACCAAGACAGAAGACGTCGAGAATCTTATTAAAAAGGCAGTGCAAGAGTTTGGAAGGTTAGATATTATGGTTAACAATGCTGGGATTACGGCCGAGGCGCAGTACGGGTCCAACGCCATTTGGGAATATGATGAGAGGGCTTTCGACAAGTCGCTCGCGGTGAATGTCAAGGGCGTTTTTAGTGGTATCAAGTTCGCTGCTGCGCAGATGAAGACGCAGGATCCGCATCCAAACGGCGACCGAGGATGGATCATTAACCTAGCAAGTGTAATGGGGTTGAATGGAATTCCCAATGCTTGTGAGTATTGCCTTAGTTTCTTAACACAACAGTGAAGGGTGAGGTGACTAATAGTATTCATATTTTAGCCGGCTATGTGGCTTCGAAACATGCTGTTATGGGCTTGACAAAGGCAGCAGCTCATGATTGCGCACCGCTTAGGATCCATGTGAATGCCTTATGTCCTGGATGTAAGTGTATTTTCCTGATTACTGTCCAGATCATTCCCTCTGCACATCAAGTAAAGTAGCCTTTTACTATGAGATTGACAACTATTAGACACGGCAACATCCTTCCTTGGCGATCTCCTGGCCAATGATCAAATCCGTTCTCGACTCGAAGCTCTGCATCCATTCCGAGGCCTTGGAAAACCGGAAGATATTGCGCGTGCAGCTGTTTTCCTCGCTAGTGAGGATGCAGGATGGGTAACTGGAATTGGACTTCCCGTCGATGGAGGCTATAACTCGATATAAGAGAAGCAGAAAAAAAAAATACCATTTTTGTCGTAGGCCAATGGATTTATTTCAGTCCACTTGATATGCAATTCAAATTTGAGTTTGAAATATGGCAGATGCTAGCAATGGTTTTGTTTCTGGTCGACATAACAAAGAGATCGCATGATGTTGTAGCAAACTGTCAAGTGTAAGCCAAGCGCGAGCTATCTCCACCCATGACAGACGGCATTCAGATTTCGATCACTTAGAGCTCGCTCTTTCCGCTGGTAATTTGCTCCAGTTTTTCCTTTGTCCATAGCGTGGGTCCATCATCGCCATATAACGGATCTTTTTCAAACCACTTTACACTTCCTACAGCCTCTGCTTTCGCTTCCTCACCATTCTTGCCGTAACACATATCCCAATTACATCCGTGAGGATAGCTGCCAACCATTTGGAATCCGCTACCCAAATCGTCCATAAGTCGATGTCCAACGCCGGCCGGGACAATGATTGCATCGCCGGCGCTGACCTCTGTTTCGACTTTGCCCGGATTAGATTCGCCGCCAAACAAAAGGCGAGCGCGGCCAGAAAAGACGCACAGGACTTCGTGGGTTGTGCTGTGATAGTGGGTAGTGCTATACATTGTGAAGCGCCATTGCGGGGAGACACCGTTTTGTGGGAGATGGGATTCGATGGCTGATGGAGAAGTAGAGGCAGGAAAGGCAGAATGATAGATGAATAGAGGGTGATTGTGCGGTTGCGTGTTCGGGAGAAGATTGTGAGAGGGAATGAAGTGTGCACTAATTTGGAGAGAGCCGAGCGGTGTTAGATGCAGGGAAGGCATTCTATTGTGAGGATTTTGCCAGTCAAAACGAGGATTGAAATTGCGTAGGACATTCAGTAGCTACAGGAGATTTGATATCTGTCTTTTGTTGTAGTGAGCAAGGTCCGGTGCCGGAGAAGGGGTGCGGTACGCTATATTTTGAGTGCCGTGATGAAGACGTCATCGACTGTGATCGGAAGATAAGAGACAATTGCCTCTGGATATTTGAAAGACGAACGCACCTCATCAATGTTGATTTGCTCAAACTGAAGCTGAAGAGAATAAACTTGCTTATCTAACAATCCATTAGTGGAACAGGCGTCAGCAAAGGGCTCTGACTCTCCGACTGCCGCCCCCAAGGGCTGAATGCTCTGTGGCGCTGACCAGAAGATGCACACTCAAAGGAATCATTATTAGCAGCGCAAGGGCAAGCTGAACAATGCGTACCGGAACTTCCATGGCTGTCTCTGCTTGTGCAGCCAGTGCTCGGAAACGCGTTGAAATAGTCTGCTGGTCTGATAGGTTTTTGGTGAAATAGTGTGGAACGCCGTGATTAATCAGGACCAAAGAAAGACGTTTCAACTCAGGCAGTTTGCACGCAACTCGCCAAGTTACTGCACAATTCTCTGTGGAAACCTAGCAAGTGGGCGAAAGCATTGTACAGCTTGTGCTTTGATACTGGGACACCTCCGCCACAACCAGACAGAGACGGTTAGCGCAAGGCTGAAGTGAATAGACCGCCGCCAAGCCCCTCCCCAAGCTCGGTGCCTGAACCATCGTGGTGATTCACAAAACCTCGCCGCCCGTCAATCACTACACCTTCACCACCAGTTCCTCCTCTCCGTCTTTTCTTTAAAATCCTCGGACTGGGCGAGTCTCACCATAACGTCCCGCTAGCCCGCCAACCCGAGCCTTCAAAAGCACGGCCCGCACTCGGAAAGCAGTTCCACCTCTGCTCACCTTCCGTCGCTCACTCTCAACTCAACCTCGCCCCCCGCCCACTGGAGCTGAAGCCTCCCTCTACTTGCCTTGTGCACGACCATCAAAATAAAGTTCCTCAAGCGCAAGAAGTCGCCCTCGAAAAGTGCCCCAGAGCACGCGACGCAACCTCCCGTCATGGCCTCTCAGATGCCACCCGTCCCCGCAAAGGACGATGTTAAAGCAACGTAAGTCCACCCTGTTATTTCCTTGTATACTCTGTGCTTCAATATGATTTTCCGTGCCGAATCCGCACTGTTTGGGCTTTATCAAGTAGCTCCTAGTATTGCTGTTCCATTCCCCACCGTCCACCGCGTTCCTCACAAACCTCTTCGGTCATCATGGTGTTTCCTCCGATGGAAGAGCCCGACCGCCCATTGCGAAGCTGCTCTATCCATACGCTCAAGATCGCATTATCGAAGCACTATAATCTCCGTGCTAACAGTATTCTTACAGATGGGCATACCTCGAAGCTGGAGTGGACAAGATCATGACCGACCTCCGAGGCGGCATGGACATGAAGACATACATGGGCCTCTACACGGCTATCCACAATTTCTGTACCGCACAGAAGGCCGTTGCCGGCGCCGCTTTCTCTCCGAATAACAATCGTGGCGGCGCACATTTGCTCGGAGAGGATCTCTACCAGCACCTTATCGAATATCTCAAGTCACATTTGCAGGGCGTCCAGGCGCGTTCAAAGGAACATGTCGACGAGGCTCTTCTCACATTCTATATCAAGGAGTGGAATCGGTACACAACGGCGGGTCAATACAACAACCACTTATTCCGATACCTAAACCGACATTGGGTCAAGCGTGAGATGGACGAGGGCAAGAAGAACATCTACGACATTTATACCCTCCACTTGGTGCGTTGGAAAGAAGACATGTTCATCGGCACACAGGAGAGCGTGATGCGCTCGGTACTCAAGCTGGTAGAGAAGCAACGAAATGGCGAGACAATTGAGCAGTCACATATCAAATCCGTCGTCGATTCGTTCGTATCACTGGGTTTGGATGAGGCTGACAGCTCAAAATCCACGCTCGACGTCTACAAAGAGTACTTTGAGAAGCCTTTCCTAGATGCTACCGCTCTGTACTACGACAATGAGTCGAAGCAGTTCCTTGCTGAGAATAGCGTGGTTGAGTATATGAAGAAGGCTGAAGCGCGGTTAGAGGAGGAGAAGGAGCGTGTGCCCCTCTATCTCCTCAACGAGATCATGTCGCCATTGATGCGCACTTGCGAACAAGCCCTCATCACCAACCACTCCATGGCTCTTCGGGAGGAGTTCCAGATTTTGCTTGATCACGACAAGCAGGAGGATCTTGGCCGGATGTACAAGTTGCTTGCGCGCATCCCCGAGGGGCTTGATCCCCTCCGAAATCGCTTTGAAACTCACGTTCGGAAGGCGGGTCTGTCAGCAGTGGAGAAGATTGCTCAGGACGGCGAGACTCTTGAGCCCAAGGTCTATGTTGAGGCTCTCTTGGAGGTCCACACCCAATACCAGGATCTTGTCAACCGCGCCTTCAATGGCGAGTCTGAGTTTGTGCGATCGCTTGATAACGCTTGCCGTGAGTTTGTGAACCGCAATAAGATCTGCAAATCTGGGTCAAACAAGTCTCCGGAACTGCTCGCCAAGTACACCGATACTCTACTGAAGCGCTCTAATGCAAAGATGAGCGAAGAGGACGACATGGAGAAGCTACTAAGTCAAATCATGACGGTCTTCAAGTATATTGAAGACAAGGACGTCTTCCAGAAGTTCTACTCGCGCATGTTGGCGAAGCGTCTCGTGCAAACAACCTCCGCCTCCGACGATGCCGAGACGAGCATGATCTCTAAGCTGAAGGAGGCCTGCGGTTTCGAGTACACCAACAAATTGCAACGTATGTTCCAGGACATGCAAATTTCCAAGGATTTGAACAACGCCTACAAGGACTGGTTGTCGAACAACTTGGACGAGGACACTCTCAAGACCAGTGTAGACGCAACCTATCACATTCTTGGTACAGGCTTCTGGCCGCTCAACCCTCCTACGACCCCATTCACTCCACCTCAACTCATCGTACAGACATACGAACGTTTCGCGCGGTTCTACAATAACAAACACCAAGGCCGTAAGCTCACTTGGCTATGGCAGCTGTGCAAGGGTGAAGTTAAGGCAAACTACTGCAAAGTCGTGGGCTCAAAGGCGGCACCAACATTCCAGGTCTCGACATACCAGATGGCAATTCTGCTGCTGTTCAATGACAGCGAGGTTGTTTCCTATGACGAGATCGCCGAAGCCACCAAGCTGAATAGGGAGACGCTGGATCCTAGCATCGGTGTCTTCATCAAGGCCAAGATTCTGATCGCCCAGCCAGAAGGTGCCAAGCCTGAGTCGGGTACTTCATACAAGCTCAACACCGGCCTCAAATCCAAGAAGGTCAAGATGAACCTGAACATTGGTATCAAGAGCGAACAGAAACAAGAGGCGGAAGATACCCACAAGACAATTGAGGAGGACCGAAAGCTGCTCATGCAGGTATGTACTAGCGTCGCCATCAACTTATACCAAACACGTGCTAATGAATTTTAGTCGGCCATTGTGCGTATCATGAAGTCTCGCAAGAAGATGAAGCATCAGCAGCTCGTGTCGGAAACCATTCAACAGATCAAGAGCCGCTTCATGCCGCGTGTGCCAGACATCAAGAAGTGTATCGACATTCTCTTGGAGAAGGAGTATTTGGAGCGTTTGGAAGGCGACGAATTGGGCTACCTTGCATAAACGTTTACATACATTTCCTTGCGCTTCTCGGACCACTAAAACCGGATTTAGCTGCGCACTTTGTCTAACGAGTAATGGGCTACTTTTTTGCGTCTTGCGTGCAACAGGGAGGGAAATCGTCTTCTTATCACCATTCATGTGTTTTTCCTTGTTTTTCTCTTCTCGCGCTCGATGTGCCTAGGGTTGGGCGAGTGTTAGGCGTTCTGTGAAAGGTAAGCAATGGCCTGGATGGGGTTGGACATGGATGGAGGGGAAGAAGGGATACTTGTGAGAAACCCCGGGAGGATGGCGAATGCATTTTTGGGATGAAAAGACTACGTGGTCCAGCCCCCAGCTCAGCTTAGCGAAAATCAGATTAGCTAGCTAATTTTTCCTCTCCCATTCTGTCTCAGGTGGTATTCTCGTGAAGTTGAATGTGGTTGTTGGACATGTGTGACGTCACTGTACAATAATTTATTCACGGTCAGGTCCTTCATAGAAGCGAATAGAGAAAGAGGCAAAAAGAGAAAAACGAGCAATGAAAAATAGGTATGTATAATTCTTTTAATTGTTCTTGCCTCGAGTATGGTGGTATAGTATTGTTGCCGAAGCAGGTATTGTACAGAGGGACATGAAAAATTGGTGTCCCGACCTTGAGCCCTCGTGCTGCTGCCCTTAGAGAGAAATGGGAATCGTACAATTACAAGAGAGATAAGGGAAGCTCTATGTGCGTAAAGAGAAACAGGAAACGTGCTGGATATGATGTATGTGACTCTTTTAAAACACCCGATACCACCGACCAACCAACACCCAACGAGACCAGCTAACTGACGTTTACCCGCCCAAAGTCAAACTCATGAAATCGACCGTGTTCATCTATATAATCGTACAGCGTTCCTTTTAGTGCGAAAATAGGGGAAATGGCGGTGCTTCTAGCTCAGCAAGACGCAGACTCAAGCTTTATTCTCCTCCTTCTCCTTCTCTTTCTCCTTCTCCTTCACTTCTTCTGCCACATTCTTCGCCTCCTGCCTCACCCTTTTCTCCGCCTCTTCCAACGGCTTCAATATATGCTGGGGTAACTCATCCTTGGCTGTTTGCCCAGGTTTTGCCGTCGCCTTCTCCAACTCCAACTTCTCCTCAATCAACTCATCCTTCCCTTTGATACTCGTCTCGACCTGCTCCACCGCGCGCTCAATCTCGACTTCCATGTCTGGAAGGTGGAATTGCTCGGCGATGAGCTTGCCGTTCCAGCGCTGAAGAACCATGACGTCTTCGGTGCCGCCGTTCGTTTGCTGCTCTACTACACGGGCGACTTCTGAGGCTTGGGCGCGAGTTGGGCGCGGCGCGGCGCGAGAGATTTGCCGCGTGGGGTACATGAGGCCTGCGGTGTAGACTTCGTCGAGGATGGGAGAGGGGTTTGGGGTGGGGAGGCCGTGCTGCAGGAGGAATTCAAGGTGTTTGGAGCCTGTAAGGGCTGGGTGGGGTTAGTATGATGGATTTGATTTGTACAGAAATTGAGGGACATACCTTTCCAGTGGGAGTATGCTCTGTAGACGAGGTAGAAGAAGGGGAGATTGGGAATGACGGGGATGAGCATGAAGGGTGCGGTGAAAGGCATGGCGACGATGCTCCATATCAGCTTGCTCCTATGCATGCCCTGTCTCTCCTGCGCCAACTTGCGCAATATCTCAGGTACCCTTTGTTCATGGAGGTACAGACCGGGAAAAATGACCTCGCACTTCTCCTTGCCCTCGGCGATGGCTTTCTTCCGCTTGGCGGTGAGGGCGGGAATTGTCTTGAGGCCCCATTCTTCGTAGGGTATGCGCTTTAGGGCGTGGTTACCGTAGACGGTGACTTTTTTCTTCCACTTGCCGGGGGCTTTGTCGTCTTTCTCCCAGGCAACCCATGTCTCGCTGGCTTTTGTGGTGATTTTGTCGAGAATGGAGCGCTGGCCGGAAGCCTTGTCGTGGAGCTTTTCGCAGTAGATGAGAGAGCGGCGGGTGGAGATGGGCAGGAGGAAGAGGCGCATGATTAGGAGGAGAATGGCAGAGGCAGCAGCAAAGACAGAGGGGAGCGCTGCACAAGCACAGCACAAGCACGCCAAAGATGCGAAAGTTGGAGGCGGCGGCGTTGCGGCGTGCGGTTCAGGGGCGCAGAAAGAGGTTAGCGCACACAATGGCGCGGGCCGTTTGGTGTAGCGTTTCTCACAAACACAAGCGCTGAAACATTGTCGTTGAGAGGCGTGGGTGTGTGTGGGCTTGTGGAGTGGAGGCAGCCGTTTTAACGTTTGTGCCTGGATGAGGGATTCGAGCATAGTCTGTACTTAGAGAAGCCCGCAATCCTGAGAGAGTCTCGACAGAGGCTGGGGCTTACACAGTAGCTGCACGCACGATGAGCACAATGACCTCAGAAGGAGCCCAGCGGTTGATGCGACTAGCCGGCTGCAGTTTAGTTATGCGGTCTAGAGGCGATTAAACGATTAATCCTGGGTGGGAGCTGGGCCAGTGCAAGCGTACAAGCGTACTTTTTTGTTGCTAGACAAGGACAAGCACAAGTGCAGAAGTACAGGTTATGATCGACGCCGTGTGCAATCTCCCTGTTGTCGGCTATCCCTGCACCGCACTGCACTGCACCTCTCCTCTGCCCAACAACACCACGGCCCATCCATCACCACCTCCACACTCCTCCTCCACCCCCTCTCTCTCCTCCTCGTCGCCACCCC